>CABFPE010000095.1:1158437-1170404 GCA_900660155.1 Hofstenia miamia
ATATGGAAAGACGAAATCGATATACGAAAACAAATGTAATTTATCCTTTGCAGCTTTGCTTGACAGCAGTGATGAAGATAATGTTGAATTGCCCCTGATGATGATTAGATGGATGTGGAGAATTTAGTGGAGTTAGGAAATCGAAGCGACTCAGATGACCATGTTGATGATGAAGTCGAAACCGCTTCAGGCAGTGATACAATTACCATATATCAGAATAGAGCTGATGTTCCTTGGAGAGCTGATCTGCCGACAGTCACAGAACGGACTGCTTCACAAAACATTTGTCGAGAGGTTGCTGGAAATAAAAGGGTTATTAGTCCAAAGAACGAATCAGTTGCTTTCTTTTTGTTCTTTGAGAAGATAATAGATGAGCTGGCAATATATTCAAATCTTCAGGGAAGGCGAGTTCCTGTAAACTGGAATATAAAAAATCCGGCACTCGTAGCTGGGTTTCCATCGATAGAACAGAAATGGAAGCTTTTATTGCCATTCTTATCATTTCGGGTGTCTATCGAGACCATTATAGCTCTACCATTGATATGTGGAGCACTAGAGATGGCAGGCCAATTTACAAGGCAACGATTTTGTTTGATCAAAAGTTTTCTACGGATGGATGATCCATTACGTCGTGATAGAATTGATCCATTATCGCCTATCCGAAATATCTTTGAAATGTTCAATAATGAAATGGATAGGTTTTATCGACCAAGTGCTCATCTAACAATTGATGAACAATTGGTCAAATTTCATGGAAAAGTAAAGTTTCGTCAGTTTATTCCTACGAAGGCAAGAAAATTAGGCTTGAAATATTTTTGGTTATGTGGTGCGGAGACTTGGTATTGTCTAAAAGGATTGCGCTATATTGGAGCTAATACTATTTGCGGCAATGAGATTACTCGGAGTGAAGACACTGTAATGAAGCTGGCAGTGGTCGAAATTATTTTTCCTCATATAATTTGGTCCAGCAGTTGAAATCCAAATCAATTTCCTATCTGGGAACATTGCGCACCAATAGAAAATGTGTGCCGGCTGAGTCTTTATCAACATTAGGGCGCCAACGCAAAGATGCAAAGGTGATGGACAAGGGACATTTCTCGTGTCTTATTGGGACAAGGCGAAAAAGCCAGCGCTGCTTTTGGATTAATATGCTAATAGCTTAGAAATACCAGCAGTAGGCACCAAATCAGATTCAGTTAGGGTTTACAATGCAACAAAGGCAGGAGTGGACACGATTGATAAATTAGTGAGAACCTATATCACTCACAGAAAGTGTAGGCGCTTACCATTTGTCGCATTATGCAATCTTATAGACATTGCAATGCTGAATAGAAGTATATTGTTGCGAAACAGTCAACAAATGAATATAACACAGCAAAATAAATGGCGCAAAGTCTTCATCATGGAAGCAGGATATCAAATGGCAAATGCTCAACTTAGAAGGCGGACTTAACAAAAGAATATTACAGAGACAATAATAATGTCTCTTAGGCATATTGGAGGATTCAATGAGGATCAAAATAGTCAAACTGCTACCAGTCAAAGTTCCTCAAATCCTTTGAAAAAGGGGATGAAACAGAAACGATGTCAGCTTTGTGTAAGAGGATTGGATAAGAAAACTGCATATGAATACACAAAATGCAAAAAGATGATGTGCCTTTCTCATGTTGGTGGATTATGTTCCAATTGTACCAACTCTGTGATTTTTGGGAGTGCCATTAACATTTTAGAATTAGCTTGATGCATGTTACATGGAAATCTGTTTTGTACTTTATATTTGTTTAAACGTTGTGGAATATCTTTCATGGGTGCTCTATACTCTCAGTCTCATAAAACCAGCACTTTATGTTAAAAAAATTTCCTTTTTATGGCTTCTTCATAGTACTGATTTTAATAAAAAATAGTAATCTTGTTCTCAATAATCAAACAAATTTGGATTTGTTTTTGGGGTGTGACACACCCCATATGTACTTCACTCAAACTATAAAACAATGTACTAGAATTGTTAAGAAACCTGGGTTATCTTTCTTGAACTGCGGATTGCATTGATAACAAATCAAATAAGATGGAAAAACTGATTAGGATACAAAAGAAACGAATTACACGAGCGAATTATATCTAATCTATTAATCCACAAAATTTACTTGAATATTTTTATAATGAAATGTTTACTTCTATGAATATAAGAAACTTAGTACATGATAAGCGATTTATCGAAGCTATACTAACCTTAGTACACGTCAAAATACATTTGATATGAACACTCCACACACAAGACAGGCAAGTTAAAATTTGACATGCAGCAATAACTGCAAGAACAATGAAGCCTATTTCAAAGTACTCCTCATAGCCAATATGTAGGAACCAAGTAGCTATCCATAAAAAATAAGCAATAAAAAATGGAACTACATGTAGTTGTAAGTACTGAGGCTTAGGTTTATATAGTACTATATAATCTAATTCATCTGACAACATTTCAATTTTAACACTAAGAATGATTTGCCTGTATAACTTTTGCCAAATATGTCCAAACTATGTTTATAAGGATGTCGACACAAAATCGCCAAAGTATAATTCGCGAAAATAATAAAAATGCATTAAAATCAGTGTCATTTGTAAATTAATTTATATTAATATGTATTAATCAGGGCCGTACCTAAGAGAGGACAAATGGCACCTCCTGTTGGGTCATTTGCCCCCCCTTCTACTTCCTCACATCTTCCTCAACACAAAACTCCATAGAATTAAATCTAATTTTCTGTAACTAAGTTGGATTGAATATATTTAAGTTAAAATTCTATTAAACAATTCAATGAAAAAGTGCAAACTGTTTCATATGAATACATCTATGATTAATTTATTGAACTTTGTTTAGTCATGGTCTGCTAACTTGCATGGGTCTGGTATAAATTAATGAACCTAACCATAATAATATTAATAAATGAGTGATTAATTAAAACATTGGGCAAAAGCTATAGTTCTAATAAGAAACATAAATGACGACCCTATTGATCAATTAAGGGAATATTTCAGGGTTTTAAAGTACTTGGAATGTTAAAAACTCATACTCAAATGAGTTCATAAAACGCAATCAAAAAAACTCAAAAAATAAATCATTAAGACTTGAAATCAAACTTGATTAAAAATTCAAGCAAAAAACCATAAAAATTAAATTATTTTAAATTTCAGTTTCTTAATCAATCACAAATAATTATTTTTTAGCATATGAAGCCTAGAATTATTGTGAGAAAACTCAGAATTAGAAAAAACTAAATTGAATTCAGAATTTTCATCAAAAAATGCTCAAACTTGAACTAAAACTGAGTAACTTAAACTTAACTCAAGAACCGTGAATTAGGTTCCAGCATGAATGTCATTGCTTATGCTTTTGGATTATAGGATAAAGACCATAACCTATTTTTGTTATTGAAATCATTGATAAAATTATTAAACTGTATTGATTTAATGTTTTTACAAATTTACCTTTTATATACTGAGATTTTCAATTAATAAACATTAAATAAGTTGCTTGAATAATCAAATAACTTATTATTTCTTCTCAAATTTACTGGCTTGCTTTAATATAAATTCAAAAAATGAGATTCAAGTAGCACTATTTGAATATTTGAATTTAATTTTAAATATATTTCCAGAAATGCTAATTGTCTCATGTGTAATAACCAGGGTTTTTGAGGCAAATTCAAGTTGCTTGGTCCAAATTCAAGTTTTGCATTTCAAGTTCAGATTTGAGTATTTTCTTAAGATCAACCTTTTTCCAATATGAGTTTCTTGGACTAAAATAAATTTCATTTTGCAATAATTTCTATTCAAGTTTTGCTGATCAAGTTTTACAAACTCATTCAAGTTCACATTTCAAAAACTTGAACTGTACTTAAGACTACCTAAGTTTACTGGATTTAACAGAATTTTTGTAGTTTAATTGAGTCTTGATAATTTTAAATTTTACTTAGATTTATTTAAAATCTCACAGAATTTATCTAAAATTTACTAATTAGCATATTTCTAACAAATGAATTGTCCAATGCATTATTTGTAAAACATAAACAAGTTGTTATTTCTTAGAAGTAATGCAACACATACTGACAAATTATAAATTTGAATGCATTACAGCCAATCTATGCAACCCTCATCATGGCTATTGGCAAAAAACTATTATTATAGCATAAATGTATTAATTGTCTTCAATTTGAACAATAGTATTATGAATTTATTAATTCTCATTTTATAATTTGATTATCTTTTTTTGTCAAAGGTGCTATTTTAGTTTTGAATATTTCTGTTATTATGCAGTATTTCTGGCTGTTGCAGATGGTTGGTACTTTTACAATCATACAAAATCTTGAAACCAACATAGGGAACCTTGAGATCAACATAGCAAATTTGTGTGACAATATGAACAAAAATTCAGCATTAATGAGGTCTTTAGCAGTTGATTATTGAGTTGTAATGTAGACTAAATTATTAAATATAATTCTTGATTTCATAGAAAAAACTCATAAATATTTTAATGTACATATGAGAAAATTTTAACTGACCCATCTAATGTTATTGATCTTCATACTGCATTCATGCTAAATTTTTGTTCATGTTGTCATAAAGATTTGCCATGTTGATCTCAATGTTCCCTATGTCAGTTACAAGATTTTGTATATTGATAAAAAGTAGCAACCATTGCATACTATCAAACAATAGAAGTGATACAGCTGATTTAGCATATCCTTTAATGTAGGGCTGGGTTAATGGATAGGGCTTTTGCTGTATGCATTTCATTCATTATCAAAAATTTTTATTATTGCTACTTACAAAATTGCATGAGTTTAGGAATGCACCATGTTTGTTTTTTACTTAACATTTGGGTTTTAATACACAGCACCTAATAATTCTAGGGATTCTCTCCCTCTTTCTATTAAATAGGGCTCTAGTCTTATATGAGCTGTTCACAAGGTTTTCTGTTTCAGGTTAGCTGAGTGTAGCCACTCTTCCTGTTCTCTATCTCCTGTTACTCTTTAATTTTACTGGGAAAGGGTATAATAGAAGGAGTTAATTATTTACTGTAGTGCTGGCAAATCTATGCTCACTATGAAACCCTCATTAGTTAGGGAATTAGGAATGTTGCTGATTCCCATGCTGATGCCACATTATAAAGACATCTTTCATAGTGATCATTTCAATTTTGAATATGGGTAAGACCACATGTGGAGTATCTGCACCTATTAGAATGTCTAGATATTAATTTTTTGGGGCTGTGGATATTGAAAAACTAGCATTATGAACAATTTTCACAACAAAATTTGAGGCTACCCCAAAGGGCCACTATGACCAAAATGTTCATTGCAAGATGCATGAAAAAAGATACCCATAGCTAAATTTCAACACACTTTGAAAGTAAATCCAATTGCATGAATTCCAAAACTGTCATTAAGGATATTGTTAAAATGTTATTGACATGCAATTTATGACAAAATGCATGGACTGTATATAGTAATTAGTTGTGAAAATTTGACCAAACACTATACAAGGAAATTATTCAAATAATACATTCAGAAATAGCTAATTGTAAGCAACAATATGTTTTGAACTTTCTGGTCTGATACTCTGATGGGTCTTCAAAAGTGAAACTTGGTTAATTTATTGTCTACTAATCACAATTCAAGTTCTCATGCAAAAAATGATAATCTCACATTCTTATATCCAAAGAATATAATTATTTAAAAGTTCTTTTGGCAATATTAGATGGAGTGTATATGCTTAAGTGTATGAAAACACTAAGAATGTTTTTATGAAGTTGATTATTTAAATTTATTGAATATGGATATGCTTTGCAATGTTGGAGAGGTCCCAAATGAACCATAGCCCACTAAGAAAAATTATAATCAATTCTCTTGAAAAATTATGGATTGCAGATTTTCATGTACTAGCAAAGTGCACAACTAAACATAATGAGCTTTCACTCACTGAACTACTTGATGCTTCATATTCACCTTCTAAGATAGTTAAATTTCAATAAACCCCTGCAACATCTGTGGACATGGAAAAGATTTTTCAAACNNACAATATGTTTTGAACTTTCTGGTCTGATACTCTGATGGGTCTTCAAAAGTGAAACTTGGTTAATTTATTGTCTACTAATCACAATTCAAGTTCTCATGCAAAAAATGATAATCTCACATTCTTATATCCAAAGAATATAATTATTTAAAAGTTCTTTTGGCAATATTAGATGGAGTGTATATGCTTAAGTGTATGAAAACACTAAGAATGTTTTTATGAAGTTGATTATTTAAATTTATTGAATATGGATATGCTTTGCAATGTTGGAGAGGTCCCAAATGAACCATAGCCCACTAAGAAAAATTATATTCAATTCTCTTTAAAAATTATGGATTGCAGATTTTCATGTACTAGCAAAGTGCACAACTAAACATAATGAGCTTTCACTCACTGAACTACTTGATGCTTCATATTCACCTTCTAAGATAGTTAAATTTCAATAAACCCCTGCAACATCTGTGGACATGGAAAAGATTTTTCAAACTTTAAACTGATATTGGATAAATAATGAAAGTGCTTTACTTTGGATGTTTGAAAATTCATCAAATTGTGTCATTCAATATGATGTTTTTAACTGCTCTGCAGAATATATTGTGAACTGCAAATTGTTTCTTATTAAAGGTTACATAAATTGACCATGCACTTTACCAAATTTCAGTGAAATATTTTATTTAAAAACCAAGGCCTTGTAATAACCATTATACAGTTTAACATCACTGATCCGGCATCATTAGAACTTGAAAGGTGTTGGATTACCCATTATGCCAGATTAGCTATTAGGTTAGAATACATCAAACCAGTTAGTTAACTACCTTTTCCTAAGATTAATATATTCTGTAAAGCAATAAAATTTGGCATTATAATAAAAATCACACAGACAAACATGTTCTACTCATCCTTGTCAAAAAATAATAATAATTTTTGATGTCAATGTTTTAATATCATGTTTTAATTAACCATCTTAATATTAATAATAAAATAATTATTAATTAACAATTAATTTTTATATTTTCAACTATAATCATGTATTGTTTGTTTGGAACTTATTTCACAAACCATTGTTTTCACATGGATATGGACTAAACCTTGATTTCATGGGTAAGCTTCTATTTTTGATTAAAATTGTGAGGTTAATAATATTACTTCTATAAATTACATTTTCTACATTTTTTTGTTTTGTAATTTAAGCAAATGATAATTTTACTGTTTGACAGGTATTTCATGAAAACCAGGAATTTACTATTTTGATATTACATTTTGTAATAATAAAGATTTTTCATTAAATTATGTGTATGAATAATATTCTAGCTTTAATTACATAAACCACCTAGTTAAAATAATGGGAAAGATTAATAATTAATTTCTTGTGATTAATCAGTCCTGATACTTTATTTTAACTAGACAATATAGAGGAAAAGTTAATATAGCTATTAAAGTAAAAAAATTATAAACTGTTGTATGTTCTCTATACTAGTCCAGAACATAACTTTGTACACAGAGGTATTTATTAGTTTTTTTTAGTGTACTTAGTGGTGTTTTATAAGTTTTTGTAGAAAGTGGGACTATAAAATGCATTTTCTGTACAAGGTGGGAACCAAAAAGGATTTTTTGCACAAAGTGGGATTTATATATATATATATATATATATATATATATGCATTCATATATTACTATATCAAACACAAAAAGAAAGTTTCACAAAATGTCTGGTCACCTTGCCACCAATCAACAGGGGCACATCCTGGTCATTAATCTGACAGGCATACCTTCTTGGTAAATAGCAATACACATTTCTATTGAGCATAGCCATTATTGCATGCCCATACTTTGTTTGTAGTTCCATCACATCTCTCATCTCCCTCCACTCATTGATTTGTATGCCATATGGAGAAATACTACTTCCACCCAGGTTATCCCCAACATCTTCTAGTGTCCTTAAAAGTTTTCTGTGTTTTTAAATTTCTTTGCTGCACACTTTCAGATTGATTTTTGTTTTAAAGCATGTAATAATTTTTCAAAAAGAGGGCAGGGATTATGCTCTAAAATTCATCCAACCAATAGAAATTGAGGTCTAATAAACTTGCCAAGATCTGGAGGCTAGAAAACCAATAATTTCTGCCCAATGAAGCATTTTAAATTCTGCTAGATGATGCTAACAAAATAAAACACTTAGCTAACTATGACATTTTAAAACAAAAAATATATGACAATGTATATGGTTATATGAATTTACCAATTTACCAATTTTAGCTAAACCATGTTAATTTTTAGAACAAAAAGTATTATGTTTATACAAATTTGGTATATTCTTAAATTGAAAAATTAGAGTGTTCATCAAAGTAAATTACCATTATGTTCTAGTTTAAATAATTATATCTATATGTTAGTAAATCTTGAATGTTATAGTTTAAATAGGTGTATACATGTATGTATGAAACAAAAAATACACAACTAGCTACATTTTATTTATTTAAAGATTATCATCAACTATACAGTATTCTAAATAATGTCCATGATTAAGAGGGAGTCTTACACTTTTGTTGTTATCTTCTAGCAATGCAAAAATTTGTGAAATTGCAAAGTCTAATGAAAACCCATCTTTGTACATCTTATCCATGTTGGCTTTTAATATTTTTGCTACAGCAAATGTATATGGGAGATTTTCACCACATACCCATTTGAACTTGGACGTATCAATTATACAATCTTCATTGTCAACCCCAAAACATGTGTCACAAGTACACTGCCCTTCTGAAGGGTGAAATTGAACTTGCAAAATTTTATTGTTTGGAAGCAGGATAGCCTCATAATTCATGAGCTTGTCCATATTTTGCAAAACACACATCTTGTGTTCAATTGTTGAAAAATTTGGTAAAATTCTGTCAAAGCCACATTTGAGAAATACACTAGTTGTCATCTCCAAAAAATTGTGAATATTTGTTTAAAATATCTATAAAATTTATAGACCCATGAGATTTATTATAGGCTAATTTCACTCTTTTAAAATGTCTATATATGGTAATATTTAATAATGTTAGTAATACCAGGTTTATTATATAATCAAAAAATTTAAAATGTATGTTTACAAAAAAGTCAAGCAAAAAGAGACAAATTTCCATCATGATAAAATTCAAAATTTAGTGCAATCCGCATCCTGGAAAAATCAATTCCTTGAATTTTAGCAAAAACAATTTAAATCTCTTTTCACTGGGAACCTGTCAAGCAATCACAGTACACTGAAAATCAATTAGTTGGGTTTTAGCAAAACATTTTAAAAAATATTTCTCTGTGAACCTGTCAATCAGTCAAAGTACTTGTGTTAAAATCATTTTGTGTTAAAGTTTCCCTCAAAATTAATTAGTGGGAAATCCACTTGAGATTGGTGCATACCAGAAATTGAAAATTACTCAGCCATTACAAATTGACTTTTATTGTGAAAGTTTTCCCAAAATTGATTTTGCCATTAATTAGCTATTCAAATTGTTTTCTCATCCAATCAAAACTTGATATCTACCATGTTAAAATTTTTTTAAAAATTTTTTTTCACTTTCATTCCAACTTTGGTTAAAACTATTTTGTTTTATTTCAACATTTTTGCTTTCTTTCAACACTGCATCTGAATTTCTCTCTGGCTGGAATTCTCAATTTGAAGAAATCATTGAGGACAATCTTTATAAAAACAAATCAGAAATTTCCTTTGATGAATATATGTAGGTCCTTATATTACCTTTTTCTGTTGATCTAAAAACATTTATTATGTATTGTTGTGTATAAAATTTATTAAAGGAAATGTTTTTACAATGTGAATCATTATATTACACATTCATAAATTTTTCACAGTATAAAAATGTGTAATGTACATTTTTCATTTTATTAAACAAATGTTTTTAGTTTTGATAATATACCAGAAGAGATCAATCCACCATCTCAAATTTTTGATGAATGGTCACAAAATTGTGAACACTGAGTTGAGGAAATGATGATGAGTTAATATAATCAAACCAGATTCAGTGATGTTCAGCAAACTAGCAAATCATCAACCCCAAACACTACAACAATGCCTGAAAACATATCTTCAACCAAGTGAGTACATGATGTAGCATGCTTTTAAAAATTGTGTTTGCCATCTTTTGCAATTTTTAAAAACACAATAGAGGTTTTAAGCTTAAATAATCCAGTACTTTTGTCAGTGTTTTTTTAATTCAAAAACATGATAAACACAATTATTTTAATTGGTGTTATTCACAAATGATTTTTTGAAAAAAAATTAATAAAATACATGTCATGTCATTGGAAAAACAACTAGAGATTTACTGTTTAAACTAATAAGGTTTTTAAAAACACTGTGTTACAAATTTCAAAAAACAAGATGATTTATTACATCAGTGAAAATATTTCTCAAAAAAAATGCACAAATGTCTGCTTGCTTTTTAAATTTAAGAAGATGGTATTAAAATAATTGATTTATCACATTTACACTCTCTCAATTATTATCATAGACACTGTGCATAAAATGAATTTTATTTGCAGCTCAAGCTCCAATTTCAAAAGGATGGAAGGAAATTCTTTCTTACTCATTATAGACACCAGGTGTCTTCTCATTCACAGGATATTATTTAATATGCTACAAGATTGCCATCTCTTTTCATATTTTATAATTGCATAATTATTTTTAAAATTGTCTTGTATTAAATTTGCTCTATTAGACATTCAGTATTTTCTCAATAAGCATTGTTAACATTTTAAAATGTAATTAATGTTTTAGGAGGAGAGTAATCATTGAATAGTTAAATGTATACTTGTGGTAAATTTTACATGTGCATGCTTTAATATATAATACCCGTTTTTTTTGGTGAATATATGTTTTTTTAATGTTACACTTGTCAATTTATATAATTCCCGTTTTTGGGTGAATGTGTGTTTTAATTGGTACACTGTGTTTCAAAAATTTATATTTACTAATAAATGGGCTATTTAGACCAAAGATTCAATATTTCTGTGGTTTGTGTCAATATAGCAGTCGCTGTCCCCAATGGGTGAGGTCTCATTTAAGTAGTAGACATAGGTGTAGGACAGTTATTTTCTGTGTTTATTGTAAAACCTATTTTGCTAGCAGATTGGATCTTCATAACCATTTTGATAATAAACATTCCAATGAGATTCCCCCACAGTCAGCTTCAAACCTCAGCAATTATACCATTCTTAGAATGGAAAATGCATGTTAAGGAGCTTTTGTGAGTTACCTTTCAAATAATGTCAACTTGATAGATGTATATGAGGCATTCTCAAATCATCATGAGTTCATACACCAAGTAATTTCAAGCAAAGTTTCTATGCATTATTCTGTGAAAATTTATTTAACATGTGAAATAGAGATGGTCAAGCCACAGGAAAATGATGAAGAAAAGACAGTGATACTTTACCCAATATCTAGCCTTGTGTCAGTGTTATGATCTGGACTAAATGATAGCAATTTTTACAGACTAGTTGATGAAATTGCAAACCACATCAGTATGTACAATACAAATTTAAGTGGCTTTATATTAAAAAGCATAAACAGAGTCAGACTCAGAATGTCCAAATACTGTCCATCTCGAGGAAGGTCTTATATTCCTTTACCTGACCACCACAAAAAACAACAATTTACTTGTAAATCAAAAAACCAGTCAATCAAACTTATGCTTTGTGTATAGTGTGCTAGCTTGCCTACACCCAGAAATTAAAGCATGATGCCAAATAACACAAATGAACAAATTTCCTCTATCAATTAATAACATATGTATTATTGAGACATGGAATTCGATAAACATAAATGTCTATTCCCTAAATGATTGATGCCTTGTGCTGGCATACATGTCTCTGTGCACATATCAAACAACAGTCAATCAATTACTA
>CABFPE010000095.1:1172475-1192291 GCA_900660155.1 Hofstenia miamia
CTGCACGTTTAAACATTGTTACAACAAACATGCCCTAAGTGAAATTTGTCATCAAAAATATCAGTTTGCCTAAATTCTAAAAATCAAAAATTCTCACTTTTTGGTCTAAACAAATTGTCTAAAGAATTAATTTGCTCAATTTAGTTTAGTCAAAAATATTTCGTCGCTAGATGGCGTCCAATAGAATCACTTCATTTCCATATGGCAAATAGCCATAGCTGTCCCTTGGCACTCGGTCTTAACTACTGAGGTGTTTCTTGCTCTAAGTTTAATGGTACA
This sequence comes from Hofstenia miamia, assembly GCA_900660155.1. Classification (NCBI taxonomy): domain Eukaryota; kingdom Metazoa; phylum Xenacoelomorpha; order Acoela; family Hofsteniidae; genus Hofstenia; species Hofstenia miamia. The sequence continues at coordinate 1,172,755 of CABFPE010000095.1, forward strand.
TGTACACAGTTATACTGATAAAGATGGGATCTCAAAACGAATTTTTGAAGAGCTAGGATTTTTAGAGAGCTATCATTTCATAGTTGATAGGCTAGCAAACCTCGCAAACAATATTGGTGAAGAAAAATATCAAATTTTAAGAGATGGAATGGGCAAGCAGAATGCATCAGTGTTTAGCAAGGGCAAAGGTACATTCCCTTACATGTGGGTTAATAACTTTCATAAGTTTAAAGAATTGGGGTTATCAGATATGGAAAATTGGAAGGAAGCATTGACTGGAAAAATTCCAATAACCCAACAGGAGCTGGATTTTGAACAGGAAAATACCTGGGTGTTAGATGAATGTGAAACCTTTAGGCAATTTCATAACTATTATTTACAATCTGACATGCTATTACTATTGGATATTATATGATAATTTAGAGTACAGGGCATGGAGATGTATATTTATCTAAACATGGGGAAACACAAGGCTGCACACAATGATTTCAAGAAGGCATTCTATAAATTAATGTCAAACGTGGTATTTGGTAAATTTATGGAGAATTTGAAGAAGTGAATAAACATCAAGTTTGCATATGATCCATTGAAACTAATTATGTTTAAGTTTCACTATGAAATAATGAAGCCTGCATTTAAGAACTGAATTATGCTATTGTATTCCAGTACAGATTCCTTACTTTATAAAATTAAAACTTTGAAAACTTGTACACTGAGCTAGGCCCACTCTCACACCATTTCAATTTCTCCAATTACCCCAAGAATTTGCCTTTATACAGTAATACAAATAAAAAGGTGTACTTAAAAGTCAAAGATGAGCTTGCTGGGGCGTGTTAGCGTGGGCTGTGACACAAAAACCAAAACTCTACCTGATCAAATACACAAATGATAGTCATGAGGTGTTGGAGAAGGCCAGTGCAAAAGGTGTAACCCACTCTGTGAAGCAGATGATGAACTTCAACCTTTTCAAATCGATTCTGCTGGAAGAAGGCAGAAGACCAATGAATGGAATAAGATTGCACATGCATTTGATTAGTGTAGAAACTTCAAACTGTATTGCACTGTCATGCTATGATAACAAGCGCTATCTTGTTAATAGCATAGAAACACTGCCATATTGACATAAAGGTAGTTTAATTTTTGTTTAGATATCAAAAAGATTAATAATTTGCCATCCACCAGTTCTACACTAATTGATGATGGGGTAAAACGCCTCCGCCTAGGTATATGGAAATTTATATTGTACGTGTTATTAATAATTGATTTAGATTTGGATATGTAGTAATTCGCATTTCTTTTCCACCTCCCCCCCTGCACTCACTCCAAGTCCCAAAAAAATGCTCTGATGTAGTTGTTTTTTATCTTCCAAATGGCATAATATATTATAATTGAATGATTATTTATGTGAATTTAGTTTCCACACAAGACAATGTAATTATCCCCCGCTGATTGTTTGCTTGACAACTGAAATCTGGCCACCTACAAAAAAATGCTCTGATGTAGTTGTTTTTTATCTTCCAAATGGTATAATATATTATAATTGAATGATTATTTATGTGAATTTAATTTCCACACAAGACAATGTAATTATCCTCCACTGATTGTTTGCTTGACAACTGAAAAAATCCATTCTCTCAAGTGCTCCCTATGTCTAATTTATTTTGCAAAAGATGGTATATTTTAATTGAATGATTATTTATGTGAATTTAGTTTCCACACAAGACAATGTAATTATCCTCCGCTGAAAAACCCATCTCTCAATGCTCAATATTCTCTGATTAAAACACTTCTCACACAATGTCTCATGTATTTGTATTTTTATCTCACAAATGGTATAAACTATTTAATTGATTATCATTTACACGTGTGCTTAGCTTCTACAATAATGCAAGATGAAAAATGATATATTCTTCACAAATTAAAAAAAATGTCTCCTCACCATTGATGAATCTCATACAATAAAACGGTATAATGGAAATTAATTATATTTTGTTTATGGTTTACTTAGATTCCCATGTGTTCAATAGAAAAAATTTTTCCATCATCAACTGATAAAAGAATACCTCTTTGCCACTGACGAATCTCATACAATAAATACGATAAAAGAAATTATTTATATATATTTTGCTATGGATTATTTTGTTCCGCCAACTACACAAAAAGTTCGTCATTGCTAATGATTTGGTCTAAAACATTTAGTCTGTTGTTGTTCTACCAGAAGAAAAAGTAGTTTCCGTCATAAAACAATTTCCTTTCATTACTCACTCAATATTAGGTGATACGATTTATTGTGATATTCGATTATAAATTATGTTATTTAGTCCCAACACACTCTATGTATTCACAAAGAAATAAAAGCAAGATGTTAGCAGATAACTAGTGTGTGTGCTGTCTCTCTCTCATTCTATGATGTAAACCAATTTCCAATTACCAGATCTCAACGTAAAAATGTGTGAAGGGAAATCAGACATTGAATTATAATCTACACTGGTGTTAATCATGTGAGGTAGTTAAAACATACACGGGACATATTACCCCTTTATTCATTAATATCATTTTCTCTGGCTTACAATAATACATAGAGTGTTTTAATTCAATATTTAATAGGCAATAATGTATTAAAACAGAGTGTCTAAAAAAATCTTGACTTAGATTATTATTATGCATATGTGTGACAGAATGGTACACAGTGAATGAGGAAGAAAATACGCGTCTAGCAGATGGTGAAACAGTTGGAGACCAAATGAACTAAAACAGACAAATTTACTAGTGTAATTTACCATCATTATAAGTGGAACATGTAGAATATATGTATATTTTGTGTTATTTTAAAATGTGTGCTTTACCACATTCACTTAAATATCGAGTTTTTTTATTTCGAAAATGATGAATTTGATTTAACGTGTAAGCTAGACATTGTATTTTTTTACTAATGTCTATAAATTCTAAACATTTTATTATCAAATCTATTTTTTGTTTAATTTCAACGTTTAATATTTTATGAATCGAAATTGTATTTTTATACATAAAAACTATGCTTACAGTACTCACTCTGAAAACTATTTTTGATTTTTGAAAGGCTAAATTTCACATGATTGTAAAGTTATTTCGTTTTTTTACTCTTTCCGAAAAAATGTAGCTTGCTATTATCGTGTATTATATCTTTAAGTATAACGAATATTTTCCCCGTTTTGTGAAAATGGATTAAACAAATGGAATTTTTTTCAATTAAATAGCAGTGTATATTAACAAAAACGAAAATGCGGCTTTTTACATGTAATGTTAGAAACGTGTTAAACATTATACACTGTAAACAGTTGAGTCGTCAGGAATTTTTATGGATAATTCAGCCAGCAATGCATTATCACAAATGCAAAGAAACCCAGCGTATGCAAACACGTGTAAGTGTGCATAAAATGTGATATAGCCAGGTATATTAACAAAAAACGTGTAATGAAATTAGTCATATAAATTAGTCACTATATCAAAACATATGAATATAAACTAAATTGGACCCCATGACATGCATATAAATCATTGTAAACTAAGTTGGCCTCAACGTGCATATGAATCATTGCAAAAATGAATTCCTGCAAATGTCACAAAAATGATTCATAAATCACTAATTAAACTAGCTACTTGAAAATCCATTAGTCGGGAAAACTGTAAAGTATGTGACGTCACTAAAAATCGATATCTCTGAGTCAGCTAAGTGTTACGAGAACTTCAGGGTGTCCCAATGTAATGGGGTCTTGACTATTATAACTACTTCCTTAGTTTTTCTAAATTTGATGAAGGACAATTTATTGGCCACTTAGAAAATGTGTCATGGGAATACATATATCACCTAGATATTCTTATGAAATGTTTAGTTTCATAATTAAAGAAATTAATGCCTGCTTATATAAAGTAGCACCATTCAAACAGTTATATAAAAGTAACAGTATGCGGGACATCTCTTAACAAAAGTGTCAGTAAATTAGAAACTGAGAGGAAAAAAGTGCGTTTAAGCCTAAATAACAATAACACTCAAATTAACTTTGAAAATTACAGGGAAAAAAGTGAAACCTTCATAATTACAGCGATTCTATCAGAAATTAACACTGGCTAAAAATAAGTGGAGTTTCATTAATAAGTTTCTTAAAGAGAAAGGTCTAAAAAGCAATATTAAGATAAACAATGAACCTTGTTCAAATGTAAAAAATAACAGCTAATTATCTTAACGAACTGGGTCCGTACAAAGGAATGTATATACAGAATGAGAATGAAATTAAGAAATTGTAAACTACGTTCTGTTTCAACTACATAAGCAGTTTTGAATTTAAAGCTAAATACCATCATTTCAAGTCAAAGTACTGAAATGCCCGTTTTTTTATAAAGAAATGCATAGGATATTTTCTGAGCATTAGTTATTTGCAATAAATTACACCATTCATACGGCAACAATAAAAGCCTTAAAAAATCAGACCAGTTGCAAACACCAATACATTTTGACACTCTAAAAATTGTTGTGAAAGCAGATACTGAATGACATAAAAGTTAATAACATATTGCCACCTAACCAATTTGATTTTCGTGAAGGTGCTAGCACTGATGATGCTCTATTGTCCTTAAGCGAAAATACAAGATTTTATCTAAATATGTGCAGCAGCATGACAAGGCGTAATTTGAGGAAAGCTTTTGACAGATTAGACTTCAAAATTCTACATCATAAATATGGATTGACATTGCCTCTCAGAACAAAATTATATGTTTCATTATTGGCCTATCCTTCTTAATATGCAGAGAGCTCCCATTAGTTCTAAAATTTTAAGCTCGATTGATGATGCTAGACAAACACTGCAGATCGTAAAAGTCACTTCACAGACATATTCATAAATTATACATGGAATTAAGCCTAATACAGAGAGAATTCAGAATCTCATTTGAAAAAGAAATTGACAACTTCACGCAATGTTAATTTGAACAACATTTCAAAAAGTTATATTTACAAAAGCTACGAAATACTGCACTTGTAAGATATCATAAACAGCTGAGCAAAACACCCAAATTATATAAGATGCCAAACAACGTATTAAGAATTGCAGTTTTTCTAGGGATTGTGTTCCACTGACCAACGCGAGCTACCCTTTCAATGGCAAACGCTTGTGCCAATGTGAGAAACGGAAGAAAAATATAAATAGATAGTCGCATGGCCGCATATGATATTAAAAGATATGGCAAAAACAGAATGAAACAATACACAAAATACGAAAATGTTTCGCCAAGAACGATTGCAAGAGTGATAATTCCCGCATTGCGATCGTGATCAATGTTTTTCATGTTCTTTGCGTGGAGGACGGCTTCAGAATTGAGCAGCAACGGTAAAGCAAAGAGGAATGCTTTATAGGAAGGAATGCCCGTTTGAAGAATATAGGCGTACGACACTGATACAGGCCCGAAGAGAATCATCACGATGAGATCCCCGAGACCGAAATATTTCAAGCCAACTCCTCCAGTATATAAAAATGATCCTAAAAGTAATTGTAATATAATTTACTGTTGGGTTGAGATTTATCCTGTGGATCTTAGGAGTCGAAAGGCAGACAAATTTGAAGAAATTTTTGAAAAATACAAAGTTTATCTTTTGTTTGATTTTGAATTTAGAATTTTAACATATTTTAATATATATTTGTTGGTGCTGTACACACCTTATCGAGTAGCGCAAAATTAAAGAAACCAATTCGGCTTTTAGCAAGTTTTTTATTCGTGAATATTCTCTCTTAGCAGGTCTCGACTATAGTCAACTCTATTCAATTTTTTGTGAAAAAAATTCTGCATATCATACTGGTTACTAAATATATTCAACGCTCTAATTTCATCAAATAATTTAAAAATACTAATAAAGTTTTGAATAAGCAGAATTAGTATCATTAAACGATTGATAACTAAATTCATGATAAAATAGTTATAAACTAAGAAATGCTTGTAAAAAGATTGTTTACACTGTCATGACTTCTTCTCTCGCTAAATCTTTCCTATTCATATACTATTGGAAAACAGAGTCGCCTCTAGAAATACTATAAATTACATTGTCGTACTCTTGGGCAGAAGATAATTGCGTTAAATATTGATTTCTTAAGCAAACCACTCTCTACGGATGATAAACATAAAATTTAACAAACGATGAAAATATTTAACTACTGACATACATATTCGAGATATCGTATTTTCTAGTGATACTAAATCTTCATTCTAGAAAGGAAACTTCAAAAGTTTGCTGTATAAAAACATTATTTATCTTTTAACAGCAATTGATTGAACACAAAAATTCAATGAAAAAACAAAAATAAAGTTGAATACTTCACGCAAAGCTAAGGGGGCTATATAATCCAAAGACTTGTGAAGTGCCGGTCAGGCACACCGATTTTCTGCCACGGTGGAAATTCCGAGTCATTGAATTACTATATACTGTGCTATACTGCGCAGGAATTATTATTTTGCGAGGCAAAAGTGTTTTTAGTAGCTTCCAATATATAAAAAATAAGTTCATATTCACATAACTTCGACTTCGCAATTTCATGTAATTAACGCCATAGCCTGAACCTAGAAACCTAAACGTGGGAAAAAGCTTTGTCACGCGCCAGCTAGTCTAGACTAGGAAATCTAGCCAGCGATGCATAATCTCAAGATAATCCGGCAAAACGACAAAGAACTCTAGAAACATCTTAGCCAAGTCAAATCTTCGTGATGAATTTATTCGAGATTTTAAAGCCATGTGCGGCTACTTATATGGCGGAACTTCTGAAAAATCATTGTCTTCAAAGAGGCAACTTGCCAAAGTCAAGCAAACTAAGAAGGACCTATGTGTCACGTGGGTTTCAAAAACTATCGATGATGCAGTGGATGTTGGTGCATATTTTTCTGTAAATCCGGATGAATCGATAGACGATGAAGACATACCAGTTCTGAATTTCATTAAGCGTTTTCGTGAGAACACTTTTTTTCGATAGCATTTATTTAAAAGAAAATGTAGATGCTAGTCTTAGGGCAAAAACTTGTTAGTGTTATCTCATCATATGGAATACCATTTCAACTGGTAAAACTTTACGTCTCCGATAACACTGTTATTTAAGAAATTACTATGACATACTTAGAAATTTATTTCCAAATATGAAATGATTAACGGCCTCTCACACATTTTCATTCTTTAGCGAAACATGGAAACAAATTTTTCCACTCACCAACCATTGTATTCGATTATTAAATCAGCCATCATAAAAACTCTAAAAAGTGCAGTTTTTTCAAAAATCGAAAAATCTTTTCTTCACTCTACCCTAATGTACATGTACAGTAATTCGATACCTCAAAGAAAGTATACTTTTTAAAACGATTTGTTAAATTTATAAATTATTGTTTGTAACACTTCAACGTGTATATATATATATAGATTTCAATATACTTCAGGAAGTATACTGCGAAGTAAAAGGAGAAGGCCTGGATTACTTCGTTTAATTCTGCCAAAATACATTCTTTCCAGGATTCAATTCAGCTGATTGTTGCTGCTAATGAATGGGTTTCGTACCAAAACGATTAAAATGTTGGCAGCACTATTTGGTCCCATTAGTGCCGCATAACCAGTATTTATTTTGCATTTACATTTTTTTCCATTCATTATAACCAGAAAAGTTTTTTTTTATTAGCTCCCATTATTTACATGCCTTGCAGAACTTTGTTCTTATATCATAATCAAAGCACTTTTTAGACTCAATTGAAATGGCTGTGGTCAACCCATGTAATGAAGAATGACCACGCCTGTTCCAAGTACCGTCAACTGACACATCACAATAGCCAGGTGTGTTTGAACCTCTAAGTGTGATAATATCTGCTGCAGCATTGTTCATTGAGTTTTCAACTGCAGTTTGATAGTGTGGCAACATCTGCTCAATGTGTGTATTATATGTACTTCGATTTAAAGAACCAGGTAAATGCAATATTGAAGACATTTTTTCCAAGTCCAACAGTACGAAAAGCCATTGTAGCCAGTCGGTTTATTACAAAAGGCTTGTCACCTTTCTTACCTGAAGACTGGGATCAGTGAACTTTTTAGATGTGTACTGTTCATCAATAAATCCACACTCACAGAAAATCTCAAAACAAACAGCAAAACCAAGGCGTTCTTAATTAAAGACCGCTTTGAGCAAAACCATATCTTATTTCATTCTGATGACAAGCTTATCACTTGAACATTCTACACAGCAAACTTTGAATTTTGAGAATAGTTCTGACAATATGTTGATGTCCATAAAACAATAACCAATAGTATCAGAACCTGAAGGCTGAAATTCACTATTGATAGAGTCATTTAGTTTCATAGAACTAACTGAAACTGCAGACTGGCCTGTTTGGGAATTGTCATTTGAATTACTTCCGGGTTGTTTCTTTGGATTATAAAAACGCTTTTTCTTAGTCCTCACACCTCTGTATTTAACCATAACAGGATTTAAAACAATCCCTGACTATTTAATGTTCGTTCTACTATTTAACAATTACTTATATACAACCCCTTTAGTTGAAATAGAACTATGATTAGTTCATGCTCCACCACTACGAAATAAATCAATCCAGGTGAAATCAAGAGTTGGCTGAAGGCTATTTTGATGAAAACATGATAAAAACGATCACTTCCGGGTTTGGGAATTGACAACCTGTGTTCTTAAAACCAATATTAGAGTGATTGGGGGCATTAATAATAATTTGAAACTCATTGAATTTCAAAGTTAAATACTTGCTAGATACAAAAATGCAAAATTTAGAAAATGTAAATTTTTCCAAAACATTTCGAAGTAATCCCCCACTAAAAACCTTAATGTGTCAAAGTGTTTCTGCAGAGTATTTACAATTGCATTTTATGGGCATTAAACCATTAATAAATTGCCATTAATTGGCATTTTTTCAAACATGTACGTAACAAAGTTTTTGGAGTTAATTCCATTAATATATCAACACTAAAATCACGCGGAAATTGCCAAAAATCCATATCCCTTGTGTGGCTGGGTACGGGCTAAACGATTTTAGCCGCTCATACCCACATTAACTTGTAAATACTTGCTAATAATATTATCATAGATAAAGTTAAAAACATCGAGGGTGGATTACATTTAAAAATGAATTTTTAATATAAAGCTATTAAATCAGCTTAAGATCAACATAAATTATTTTCTACTAGGTAATAAGCATGTATGGGTAAAAAATGTAGGGTAAGGTTTGGTCCGGATAAGAAAGTATTTGTTGATGGGCGGGTGTGACATTAAAAAACCCTACTCTCACATCACAACCGAGAACTAAAAAGCTGACAGGGTTAATGTATTTTGACTTTTATTAACACATGCAAAGTGAATTAGTTCGATTTATATTGTAAGGATTTTGATCAAAAGGGAATTTAAATACAAGTATGTATAATGTGCACTTTTCAATTGGCTGAACTGAGAGAATAAAGCACAAACAATTTTTTGGTTAAAATAAAACGATTAAAAACCTGATAAACCAACAAAGAACAACAAAGCACAGTGCTCAATTCTTGCAGGTGAAATTGATGCAACGAGAATAAATGTCAGAACCCCACACGCATAGATAACTGCACATAAGTAAGAAACCTCGCTTGGAACAAGACGTCTTTCCACCAACGTAACACAGCCAGTGCATCTATGAGTGTCAATGCCATATTTGTAGTCATAAAATGTATTCACAAGATTCCCCGCGGCATGTACACATAGAACCGAACTAAATAAATTAATTAAAAACAAGTGCTAGTTTTAAAGGGCATTAATAAAATATGCGCATTTCTTATAACCCACTTTTTATCACTACATTAGCAAACAACAAAAACTTGCAATGAAAATATTTATAACTGTCGCTTAACAATAAGATAATGTATACATGGGATACATGTAGTACCACTTACGTAGCTAAGAGCTTTCCCAAAGGCGCTATCAATAAAGAAAGTGGACAAAGCATCCGCAAATGTTTTTGCAATTTCTTGCATTAATGTTTGTTAATTCTATGCACATACCAGAAAACAGACTTATATGTATTATATGTTCTCCATAATTTCTATTATAAACAATCAATATTGTTTACATCTATGCACATTATATTATATATCTTAGCAAATAAGAATAAGAATTCCTAATCATTAAATCTTTTTATGCTGGATTATGAAAATACCTTCAAGCCACTTGCATTCTAAGTTTGCACACGCACTAAATTGACTATAGCCTATGGAGCAGAAGTGGTTGCGAAGAGTACAGTATACAAATTGGGTCCTTCATGGCGATAGACGGACATCAAACAGTGGTAGTCGAAAGGGTGTTCGTTGCGATGGAATGTGTGTCGTGCTTTGACAGTGGTTGAAGAAGATCAACGACTGATTCTTTCAGTGGCAACTGGATTAAAACACAGAAACGTTCAGCGCATTGTCAAAAAAGATCTCAACATGAAATCCCTTGTGTGTAAGTGGATTCCTCATCTTTTGACTACCAATTTTCGAGGTTGAAAGCCACAAGAGAATAGTGGTAATTAATGAACAGTGGTTCTATCACAGGAGAATTGGGAGGCGATGTTCAAAACAGTGTTGAGTAAGCTCTTCCGCGAACAACTCGCATATTTTAAGGAATGCACTCCGAAGCAGGAGAAGAGTCAGTTTGATCACGTTTACTGGGAAATTTCACTTAGAAATTGCACAAAGTGGAAAGTGCATAAACTCAGATATGTATATCTTCTAAATTAACAATATTATGAAAAAATTGAAACGCCATCAACAACCACTGGAATGGAACATCAATCTCGGTCAGGATAAAGCCAGATCACACGTTTCCCAAAAAACCCAAACCTTTCTCGATGAAAAGGGAGTTTAATTTTGTATTCCNAAGTAAGAAACCTCGCTTGGAACAAGACGTCTTTCCACCAACGTAACACAGCCAGTGCATCTATGAGTGTCAATGCCATATTTGTAGTCATAAAATGTATTCACAAGATTCCCCGCGGCATGTACACATAGAACCGAACTAAATAAATTAATTAAAAACAAGTGCTAGTTTTAAAGGGCATTAATAAAATATGCGCATTTCTTATAACCCACTTTTTATCACTACATTAGCAAACAACAAAAACTTGCAATGAAAATATTTATAACTGTCGCTTAACAATAAGATAATGTATACATGGGATACATGTAGTACCACTTACGTAGCTAAGAGCTTTCCCAAAGGCGCTATCAATAAAGAAAGTGGACAAAGCATCCGCAAATGTTTTTGCAATTTCTTGCATTAATGTTTGTTAATTCTATGCACATACCAGAAAACAGACTTATATGTATTATATGCTCTCCATAATTTCTATTATAAACAATCAATATTGTTTACATCTATGCACATTATATTATATATCTTAGCAAATAAGAATAAGAATTCCTAATCATTAAATCTTTTTATGCTGGATTATGAAAATACCTTCAAGCCACTTGCATTCTAAGTTTGCACACGCACTAAATTGACTATAGCCTATGGAGCAGAAGTGGTTGCGAAGAGTACAGTATACAAATTGGGTCCTTCATGGCGATAGACGGACATCAAACAGTGGTAGTCGAAAGGGTGTTCGTTGCGATGGAATGTGTGTCGTGCTTTGACAGTGGTTGAAGAAGATCAACGACTGATTCTTTCAGTGGCAACTGGATTAAAACACAGAAACGTTCAGCGCATTGTCAAAAAAGATCTCAACATGAAATCCCTTGTGTGTAAGTGGATTCCTCATCTTTTGACTACCAATTTTCGAGGTTGAAAGCCACAAGAGAATAGTGGTAATTAATGAACAGTGGTTCTATCACAGGAGAATTGGGAGGCGATGTTCAAAACAGTGTTGAGTAAGCTCTTCCGCGAACAACTCGCATATTTTAAGGAATGCACTCCGAAGCAGGAGAAGAGTCAGTTTGATCACGTTTACTGGGAAATTTCACTTAGAAATTGCACAAAGTGGAAAGTGCATAAACTCAGATATGTATATCTTCTAAATTAACAATATTATGAAAAAATTGAAACGCCATCAACAACCACTGGAATGGAACATCAATCTCGGTCAGGATAAAGCCAGATCACACGTTTCCCAAAAAACCCAAACCTTTCTCGATGAAAAGGGAGTTTAATTTTGTATTCCAACCGCCATATTTCCATGATTGTAACATGTATTGACATTTGGAATGGGAACGATGAAACAAAAGATTTAAATTTGGTGGTGACATAGTTGAATTCGTAAGAACGATCATATGGAAGATTTCTTAAGAAATTCTTCAGCACGAAAGATTCAAGTTTATTTAATATTTAAAAAGTATCATTGACAAAAATGGTATCTACATATAACGCATATATAATGTACATATGATATTGTTGTTTATTATCTATTGTATTGGACAATTTCATTGATGGAAGTTATACTAAACTGAAACTATTACCTCGTTAAACCCAAAAAGAGTAGTTCAGGGTAGGCTGAAATAATCCTGCAAAGGAAACTGTAGAGATAGAGATCACCCCTCCCTTGTTACGTCCCTGTATGGTACATATAGCCCAAATTATATTAATAAGTAAAATCAAAGAAATCTACATTTCAAGGAAAATGCAATACCGCATAAAAGGCCAATAATGACTAAGCTCATTTCTGTCCCCTAAAAAGCAAATTAATAACTTCCAATTTCATTGAAAATCTATAGTGATGATTTAAATTAAAAACAATTAATAAATTGAAAATATTTTGAGTAGGAAATTGAAAATTAAAATCCGGATAAGGGAAATCGGAAACTCAAATATAAAATTTGCTCAAATTATTACCATAGATTTTTAAGGTTATTACAGAGAGTGATGTTCATGAATGACAAGTTTTGTATCGAGAAGAGATAACTACTACTTTAACTAAAAAATTTGTTAGCATTTAATTTCTAAGTAAATTAAACGTTTTTATGCATTACGCACTGTGTTAAAGATAGCTAGTGGTTAATGAAAATCGATTTTTTGAAAACATTAACTCGGCTTCGGGCCAGCCTGAAGTTTCTTCATACTCTTCCAGCAACCCTCTGTAGGGAGAAATGACTTTGCCGGAGACATGCGATGATCATACATTATTAATTGTGAAAATCCCACATTCATTTATAAAACATTTAAAAATAATGATGACACCAACTAGATAGTCTGGAAGTTACTACAGCAATGCTATCACATTTAGCAAAATATATAATAGCCTTTTAGAACAATTATTTTGCACATATTTTAAAAAATACGAGATAGATCTATGTAAAAATAATTTGAAAATAGATTACCTTAATATGATGCAAGACTTTAATTCAAAAAATGATGAGATAAGATTTAACTCAAGCCTTCCAAAATGATAATTCTAACAAAGATTTTATATGTATCGATAAATGAGTGATGTCAATTACTATGTACATTCCACTAGCAAATGCATTTCCACTTTGAAATGAGAATGTGCGTTATTTAACATTTCAATAAGATTTTCATTCGATCGATAAGAGCGTCAACCTGGAGTGGATTTAAAAGTTCAGATGTCGAATTAGACATTAGACATCGATGGATCAATGTAATGATTTGAAAAAAAAACTAATTAAAAAATATATTACAATGGATATAGAAAATATTGAATCAGAAACAAAATTTGTAAATTGAAATAAACTAATGAATTGTGATTACTTAGCTGTTTGGCAAAAATATTTATTCCAAAATATAACAATCAACTCTTTGAGTGTGAAATGATTTAATGTGTTAATTTGAGTATTTTGAAGCGAACATTGTTTAGGATGACATCGTGCAAATGCATAAACAACAGGTTCATGATCCTTACAAATCAAGTCACACAGTGATATATTTTAACCTTCTTAACATATGAACAGTCCCAATGCTTTTACATGAATCTTTTGTAGGCCGAGATATCTTTTAAAAACAGATTTACTTCTACTATAATAAATATTCATACAAATTATTACTGTGGAAATCCAAAAATATTGATTTACCATTATAAAGGACAAGAGCGAATTTATGGTAAAGTAGACTCTGAGAAAAAACAAAAAAACAAAACATCATAATTAGCTCAGAAAGTTTATTCTTTGAAAATATATTTTGCTATTGAAGTTTCTAAAATCACTGCTTGGGATCCAACCCCTGTTTTCTGAAAAGCCCTGGTCTTTGTTTGTTTCAGACAAGTAATGCTTGAGCTAAGATATTTGTAGATATCATGCAGATAATGTTAACAACCCTTTATACAAACAATTACAAAAATTTTGCCGTCTAAATTTCGTCTTGTCCTGGCGCCTACCGTGAATAATTTTCCAAAATTTTTCACCTTTTGTGATTGACTTTTTAACGGAAAGTGACTATACATTAATACCTATACTCTGAGGCATCAAGCGGAAATTTTACTTAATTGTCACAAATTAACATACAAGCATATTCATGATCCAAATATATTTTTCAACAATTTATAAAGAATCCACTCCAAATTGAATATTTGTACATTAATGCGACTTGATATCGACCAAAAATTTATTACTTGCGATACCCGACAGGCGCTAAATTGAATGATGGCGTGACCAAGATTAAGATAAATATGACAGAAAACGATGCTAAATACATGTAATTTAAAACAAAATAATAAAGATTATTCCTAAGCAAAGCCTACAGTGACGCCTCCTAACTCATATCAAAGATCTCACGCAATACAAATCACAACCTTTTACCAAATATTAAATGCCGATGCTCGCATAAATCCTCCCTGAAGCATTTTAAACCCCTTCTGTTTTTGTCGCGGATGCACGCCATTGATTGCAATTTAGAAATGGTTCAGCGGTACTAGAATTTATTGGCCTAAGCCGACTTAGTCTTATTGACTTTTCGTTCCAACGCCATCCTATGAAATTTTCTGGTTGCATGATCCCACGTCGCCACACGACATATCTTTCTACTTTGGCCAAAATTGCTAAAAAATAATCAGCAATATTGTGAAAATGTGGTCCCAGTTTGTACATTTATGGTCCCAATCTCACTGAAATATTTAGTAATAGAACTCAGTCCCTGAAACCAGAAATTCAATGGGAATTGATGGTTGCAAAGAATCCTACAATATAGGATAGTGAATTACATCGAGGATAATAAAGCACAAAATTTCAAAAAACTCAATATTGAAAAGTAAACTTTGGTTTATTTTATGTTAAGATAACATGGTTATGCTAATATCTATATAGTATTTAACCAGATTTGAGTTATGTGGGGACAAACATATTTATAGTCTATTCTTTATTAACATTGTTATGAACTCAAAAGTAATTTGAGGAAATGTGAAAAGGAAATTTTTTATTCAATAATCGTAACGGCAGACATCAATTACTACTTCACTGAAACTCTTACAATTGGCATATACTAATGCAATTAGAAAAAAAACTTACACAAGCGTAAGTGAAAATATACTTATATCGACCGTGCGTAAATCTCTGAATGCTAAAATATTCCCCAAAATCACAGCTATAATCGAGCTATTCCACGACCACGGTCGCAATGCAGAAATATAAGAAATCACAGTTTGAGATTCCGATCGAGCAAGCGTGCACATTTTAAAAGCACTTCCACATTATTCTTGAGTTCCTCTAAAATTTGTAAAACAGGAAAATTATACCGAAAATCAAAATTAGAACAATAATTATAACAATATTATATTAACAACAGATTCGGAGCATAGTGGTAATCGTGTTGAGATTTTCAAACGACGCGAAACCGACAATTTTCAACTTGACCTGAACATGAAAAAATTAAACAGGAAACTAATCCTATTCTTGGAATTTGGCTACTAAATTATATTACTAAATTTTAGAATGCAGAGTTCATTCAAAAGATTTTTTGATAAAGTACCAAATTTGAGTATATTTCCAAAATTTACAGAGGGAACCTACTTGCAAAATATAAAAATTCATTAACATCGTGTGTTTCTGTGGAAAGTCGTGATTACATGTCGTTGATTGTCAATCCACGAAGAAATATTATCCATATTGAAGCGTTATATATATATATATATATATATATATATATATATATATATATTCCTTCTCTAACCATTGCACAGTGTTCACCATTAGCATTGAAAATACATGTGCACTAGGGTCCTGCGTGGCCAGATTTTGTTGTGTTGTGCTTGTTGTGTGAAAAATCTCACTCAACGGCAAGCCTGCGTATAAGCATCTCAAAAATTATGAAACTATTCGAAAAAGTTGCCTAACAAATGTTAAATGTTTAGCATTTGCACTCACTACAGACATCTAAATTATTTTCACTACGAAATCACTTTTCAAAGTCAGCATAGTCAAAATTATAAATATTTCCTAGACGTATCCTACTAACATGGGATTTAGGAACTTTCAATATACAGTTGCGCACGCAAGTGGAAGATGGTGGAATGTCCCCCGTCAGGTTTTTAAAATTGATTTTGATTGGTTAAATCAAAAAAATTTGCGGCAAAATGTTAAAAAAGTAAACAAAAACTAAGGTCTTGAAAATAGAGTTTGAAGTTTAAAGCCAATCCGAAATTAAATACTACATTATTAACTTTTTTCCCATTACCAACCTCGCATTGTTATTAAGATAAGAGATTCTTTATTCGCAAATGTTTCCAATTAAATAACTGATAATGTATACGAATAACGTCATTACATTCACATATTGGTTTTATTCAATACAGAATTTGTTTCTATTGATATATGCCATATTTTCTTAATAAATCCTACTCATTTACTAATAATAATGATTATGAACTACTTTTAAGTAAATTTGGTTTGAGTGTGGATTCTTCCTTAAATTAGTTTCTTCATGGACTTTCCCGCTTGAAAAGACCATAAAAACATTCTTTATGTTAAACCACTATGTTCCCTTTCATACAAACGCATCAGTTAAAGTCAACTCGATTCGTGCTTATGTTCTTAGGATTATTATTATGCCAGCCCAACATAGTGCTTAAATTCTACCCATCTGTTAAAATTACACAAATGCTATGCTTATTGCCTTCGCTGGGTCTTTGGAAGTAAGAATTTTACCCTCAGTCTTGCATCTAATTTCGGACTGTTTCCCATTATTGTTCATTTGCAAGTGCATAATATTTTCTTAATGAAAGACAATTAAAATGGCAATAGTTCTATTGACAGTGGCAATTTCACTATTAAGCATAGCCTGGAAAAACTCTGCTCATCTAAATATGTTATTTATGAAACTCATAAACCTAAAAGACAAAATCGGACAGAAACTTCTTACAGCGGATCAGATTTCAAGCAAATGTGTTAACGAAACATCAATATTCACATTGACTCTGCCCAAAAGTGAATTAAAATAAAGAATCAAAAGTTATTTTGAGAGGTCTAATACAGTCCAGTTCTTGTTTTTGTATATACACATTTATAATTTGTATTTCATAATTGTGATAATTAAGTTTTTTTGTTGTTAAAATTAATGATCTTCTAATTACCACTGGTCTTGTTTGGCTTATGCTATCATATTTGCTTCAATCAAGTTTGTTATTTAGGAATCCGTGTGCAATGCAAACACGCTTAACTCTTTCTATACCAGGCCTATTTACTAATTCTGACTGAAGGAATCTCAGAATGGACAGGAGAAAAATAGGTGCCTTTCTTCTAGGCCATATATTTCAGCATTATACCAAACAAATCAAGACATGTCATATATCAATCATCACGGTGACGATATATCGGCAGCTGGTAAAATTGGCGACGCACGGACTGCCGATATATCGGCAGTTGGTATAGAAAGAGTTAATTTTGTAATAGCCATTTTTATCAGAAATCAATGTAAGAACATTAATGTAACACTAGGGATAATTAGAATGTTTTAAAAATAGTGTTTTTTTAATAATATTTTGAACGAACATCAGTGTCATTTACGGTAATTTTCTATTCTTATTCTATTCTAAAATTGCTAATAATTTGATTTGGTTGCTTATTCTGCATTTCCACGAGCGGGCTACGGACACAAATTACTTACCTCAAATTTGTGTTTACACAGTAGTGGTTAAATGGAAAGTAAATTATCGTAGTGCTGCAACGACATCTAGCAACAAACTATTTAACAATATTTTATTTGTTCATAGCGAGAAAATAATTTACTTGCCCCTCATTCTGTTTACACGAGCCCGTGATGGTTGATGACATTTGTTTGCTGTGGCAATTCTATCTGATATCAATTCGAAATACTCAGCACATGAACAATACTTTTAACAACTTTCAGCTGATTTCCTTAAAAAAAACTAGGCGGCGTATACATCAACTCCGCTATTTATTAAGAAAGAAGGATTTTCCCAGGCGTTTATATTCGATACGGCCTGGACGCAGTGAAACTTGGTGGGACAATATTTAAAACTCCAGAACTTCAGCTGGTGAATGGATTGACAATTTTCGACTTCATAAAACTGCTTTCGATGTGTTATGTATGAAACTACAAACTTTTCTTAAAAAACAGGATTCAAACATGCGCTTTGCAATATCAGAAGACAAACAAATTGCAGTGTGTCTATAATTTTTAAGTGATGGGGCCCGAATGCGTAAAACCGCGAATGCTTTTGGCATAGGAATTGCAACTGTCACAAAAATTGTTTTGCGAGTTTGTAATTGAATTAATTAGGTTATAGGCCCACGCTATTTACGTTTTCCTAAATCCAAAGAAAAGTTCTTTACATCAATGGCTATGTTTTATGAAAAAAGTGGATTTCCTCAATGCGTTGGATGCGTGGATGGCACACATTTTGCAATTCAACAGCCCAAAGGTGAATCATCTGCATTTATTAATCGTAAAGCGTACTTTTCACTTAATGTACAAACAGTAGCAGATTCAAGCTAAAAATTTATAGATGTTGACATTAAATGGCCTGGTTCTGTTCATGATCCCAGAATATTTTCAATGTCTAGAGTAAATCAAAAATTAAAAACACGCATTCCCGAATATTGCTGCAAAAATTTTTATGATAGTTCTCTAGAATTTCTCCATATATTTTAGGAGATGATGCTTATCCCTTATTATTTTATTGTCAAAAAGGTTGTTTATGGAGGCTGCAATCGTTCTGAGCAATACTATAACTATAGACAGTCGAGTGCCCGTATGGTGATTGAGAACAGCTTTGGTCGATTAAAAAAGCGCTTTCAGATATTAAAGAGTAAAATAAATTTGGAATTGACAACTACAATCAAAGTTATTTACTCATGCTTTGTTCTACACAATTTTATTGAAGTACATGGTCATAACGATATAATAACAACCACAGATGTATCATTGCCATATGATTGTGAGGACAGTGGGACTACCTGCAAAGATCCCAAAAAAATTCAAGCGAATTTAAAAATAATTAAATTTTTTCTGATAATTATGTAAGCAATTTTATACTATTAGTAATATTTCGTAATTGTTCTAAGAATAGTTAGAATGTACTGTTTATAAATGTGTGTACATATATATAT
>CABFPE010000095.1:1197855-1213195 GCA_900660155.1 Hofstenia miamia
TTGTTTACGTAATAAATGACCTTCAAAAATTTGCGTAATTTCAGGACCAGATACTTTTTTTCTATAAAATGACCTTCAAAAATTTGCGTAATTTCAGGACCAGATACTTTTTTTCTATAAAAAAATAAGTATACACTCTTTGAGTTTGTTTTTAATACAGTAAGTGCATATTTATAAATGGAATACTTATGTAAATTTTTATTTTAAAACTCTCAGTCAATTAAAAGTTATTGACCGCACCACAATATCCTTAAAATAGACCGGTTTGGTTCGTAAAAGCAGGACCAGACAGTAAATTTTGAAAATTACATATTTTTTTTAAATTTTCATTCATTTTCAAATAAATAAACAATTAAAACTTAACTTTGAAAAGAAAACATGGCGTTTCTTTCTTTTAGTATGGAACCACCTTAAGCATACTAATATTTTTAAACGGATAAGCAGTGACAAAACAATTCACTTTGATTCCAGTATAAATTTAATTGTTTATGAGGCAAAATTAAAATAAGATTTACAAAATATTAATCCAATTACACTTTTTTATATTTTTTTGGTAAATTTAGTTCGTATTTATATTCATCTTTTTTGTTAAAGCTTGGTTCCATCATTCCATGATGCTTAGTTGAAAATTATCAATTGCCTTGGATGAAATTTTATATGTAAATTTCATATCACAGTTCTTTAAATGATCAGAGGTCGATTGATTTTTGTGTTTTTAGTTTCTTGACTTTGTAGTAAGTCTTCTAGTTTTTCTTTTATAATTCTATCGAAATTCTAAATTTACCGAAAATAATATAAAAAATGTAATTAAAATTAAAATAATTCTATGTTTCGAACAAGAGTAGTGAGATTTGTAGTAAAAAATATAACGAGCGTTTATTTCTTGTTGTATTTTATTTTTTTTATTAAAAGACTACTTTATAAAGAAAGTTGCAAATTTATAAAGATTAGTGAAGTTGTAATCTTTTAAGAAATAATCCCAAAAAACGTTTTAACCTTCTTCGGACAATCAAATAGATCAATCTTAGTATGGAGATCCATATAATTTGCAACTTTAACTATTCTATGGGAAAAAATTACGATTAGATTTTTTGTTTAAAAATATTCATTGGAAAGTTTTTTCGTTGATCTTTTTGTGTCCCAAAAAATGTATTCCAATTCAGCTGTAATTTGTGAAGTTTTTACTTAACACGGTCAAATTTTTTCAATTTTTTTTAATACTTGACCAACCAGAAGTGAGTTTTTAAAATGGCCATAATTGATGCATGACTTCATATTTAATGATTTAGCTAGGTTACATGTTTAAGTAGTGCAGCAAAAATTAATGCTTGTCAAAAATAATATAATCTACAATTGTCTATAAAATACAGTTTTTATATTGTATTTACAACTTTATGAAGAATAACAAAACAAAGCATCGAACTCAGCAACTTGTTAACATTCTGCTACATCATTAATGCAGGGTATATTTTGAATAGTGTTAACTTTTCATGTATTCAGCTGATTTGCATTTGTATCAATAACGTACATAATGGAAATACTAAAAATGTCCATAAACTGTTCCAATCAAATGTCTTACAAAATTTGTGAAGTTAATACTGGTATCACCAATCCTCTACACATTGTACCTGAATTAGCCTCACCTTTTTGCAAATATCTTCCTCTACTTTCTCAAATAAAATACTTAGAAATGCCATAAGTGAGCCCTAATAAAATTAGAATATGCCAGTGGAATGAAGACTTTTTAAACATTCTTTACAAAAAAATCTGTCATTCATAGGTGCCTCTTGTATAGATATGGATAAACGCCATTGATTAAAATACAGACTTGCAAGGATATATTAATCATTTTTAGCATTGTTTGATATTAGATATAATTGGTCCGGATTCATGGAAACTTCTAGTTATTGTGGAGTCCTGTGATGTAGGATATTTTTGCTTCAGATTGAGCAACTTGTCAGTATTTCAAAATTTTTGGTTGAGTCAATTCAGATTTCAAAATTCAGCTCTTGTCAAAGAACATAGGTTTACTAATAGCATAAATACAATAAATCAGTTTTCTTGAAACAATAAATTATTGCAGGCATGTATGGTTAATTAAAAATTATTAATTGCATTATATAGAGAGAACAATATAACTCATCAATGCTTGTAATTCAATTCAAGAAATGAATGCTTGAAAACTATCATTTGAATGAAATGTGAAAATACAATTTTATGAATAAATAAAAATTGGAATTTATGTTAAAAATTAAAACCAATCCAGTCTAAATCCTGCACTCTGTGGGAAGAGACTACTAACGCAATATCAACACAATCTAACAATTATATTTTAGCTGTGATTATTCACTAGACGAGAAAATGGCTCAACCTTAATGGGTCAGAACAAATTTTTTATAAAAATAATAAGCAGATGATGTTCAAAACCACCTACAACAGACAGTCAGCACATAAAATGGAAACCAGCTATTAACAATTTGTATGGTTAGACAAGAAATTCAATATATTTCGTGATTTTAATACTTTCTTTTGATATTCTTCATAAAGTTGTAACTATATCGTTATTTTTTCAGCAAGCATTGAAAATATAAAATATAACAAATTTTGACCCACTAATTAAGCATGTAGCGCAGCTAGATAATAAAATATGGAGTGTATGTTATGCAGTAATTATTATCATTTTAAAAATTCACTTCTAACACGTCAAGCATTAATCAATTTTGAAAAAAAATGTTAGTTTTTATCTAAAAGTAAAAACTTCACAAAGTTACAGCTGAATTTGAAAAAAACTGATTTTTGGAACACGTATATATATATATATGGTTAAAGACATACTAAAAACGAATGAAAAACTAAATTAGAAATGAATTCCATTGCAAAGTTACCTTAATGATGGAATCAATGACTGAATCATATGTTTAAAAGTTTAATTACAATTGAAATTAACATCAAAAACATAGTAAAATATAATATTTTAGTGTGCTTCACGATGCACAAAATGGGAAGTATATTCAGAAGGATTAAATCCAAAATTAGAGGATATTCGGGAGAAAATTGTACACATTAAAATTTCAAATATTAATTAGTTCTTGAGAACGACTTCAGGACCTCCACCGTAAATTGAATGCAAAAAATTCCAAAGCTTGTCAGAGATCTGTCCAACTTCAGCTCCTAAATAAAAAACCGAAAGTAATTAATTCTGTTTATTGATTACTTATTTCACATTTTAAAATGAATCTAATTGTATTAATAAGGGAGTTATACACTGCATTAAAATTATTGGGATATTTGTTTCCACAAAGTGGTAAGGCTATTTTTGATAAGAAAGCACACACAACATTTATTTTAGCATAATGCAAACATAAAATTTCCCATTAATATTTTTTTACTTCCGATAAAGCCAAAGACTTTAAGTAAAAAACGTTTGTGAATAGTAAAACTAAAAATTATACACAATAACAAAAATAATATTAATAAAATTGTTACAAGGGGGAGATGCTAAGGTATCCCCCTGAATTAATGGACGCTTCTTGAGCCTTGTGCACGATCCCAGAAAGCATAATGCAGATAGACATAAACTACAAGGTAAAGAAGAATGGTACAGATGTGAGTCGCCTTGGTATAATGAAGATCTGAAAACATGCCAGTTCAAGAAAGTTGTTGCAAAAACAAGTGCGTTATTTATCACTGACAAAATATTTCAATGAGCAAATATTAATAAAATAAATAATTATCCCATATTTAGTTATAATAGGTTTCTATATGTTGCTGTTACATATTGGAAAATAACGTTTCATGGTGTAGCAAAGGTCCGAGCGCCCGAATGAACGTACGTCTGAAAATTGCACGATGCTTCTTGTTGTTATTGACTACAATAACTGCAATTTAATATATTTTTTAGCATCCCTGGGGAGTTCATTTGCGGATACACTTCCTACGATTAAATAATATCCGTCAAAACTCAATGACATGATGATTGATGATTCTCCATGGCTCTGGAGACGTCATATGTTCTTGAGTAAACATGCCAGGAAAGTGCTAACGACAATAATTGTTTTACATTCCCATAATTTATAAATAATGAACATTTATGTACTCACTATATTAGTATGCTAACATATTTGAAAGAGTTTAATAAAACTGTTTTTAAAAGCCCGTGCTTAGCACTCGTTGCCCTCACCTAAATATCCGATGAATGTACAAGCACATTCTGGTTTAATTTACTTTACTTTATAGCAGTGTACAACTAATGTTAAATAATACGAAAAATTTAATCAGCCTTATAAACATCTGTCTCCAAAGAAATCGAGTTAAAATGCGCTAAGTGATCAGTGGAAGCAATTTCGAGAAATTGCTAGCTTGCGCCCAGCTTAATGAACACTTTCTCAATCAAATGAAGAAGTAGGTTGGCTTAATAATCTGAGAAATATTATCTTCAATTTCGCGCGCATGACATTTGCTATCTTAATACATTAGTGAGAAAATCAAATAATAAATTATGAAGTTTCGTTATCACCTACAAAAGCATCTATGATCAGTCCCTGTCAGGAAGGTTTTGCCCGACATTTTACTAATACATACTATGTTGTTGATCTCCCAAAAATTACTGCACAACAGATATTTGAACAAATCAATTTAGTTTTCCTCCGCTTAGTGGTGTACAATTAAAATATTTCTTGAGATGTATATTATATATATATATATATTGATGATAGTTAAGCCGGAAAGTGCAATGATAATTAAAATCAAAATTCTGATATTGTTGAGTTTTTGTGTAAATTTCCTATGTTCAATGATTTTATAAATGTTGTTCTAGAGATTTTGTGCATTCCAGCAAGCAGTGGTACAGTTGAACGGCTGTTTTCTGCTTACAAATTCAGATCTAGCTACAGACGAAGCAACATTTCTTATAAAAATTTGGAGGCTTTAGTTCAAACTTCATTTATTGAATAAATGTTTATTAATTGAAATTTTGTTTCTAAATACACGAAAACTACATGAATACACAATTTATAAATACACGAAATACCGATACACAATCAGTTAAGATACACGAAATAGCGATACGCGAAAAAGCGATACACGTCAATGCACTACGTAATTCTACATTTTTTGGAATGTGTTAAAATCAACTAATTTTCTCAGTAATTTTTCCAATTTTTCAGATGAGAAATTATATTTTTCTCAGCACATGATGCAACATTTCATAAATATCATATAATAATTCGATTACCTCATGTAGTATATTAAAGGTTTAGCGATGAAAACTATAGTTGAACACTCTCTTGAGGTTAAAGCGGGCGTTTAGACGATATCAATGAAGGCTTATCCTAGAAATTGGAAAATAGAACTACTGAATAAGAAGAGGCATTCATGTTTTACCTCTTGCGATGCTTGATGCTATACTTTCTAGAAAAGACGAATAGAATCTGTTATAATTGAGAGTAAATTAGATCTGAATATAACGTATGAAATATCTGGGCCTGATCCTAATAAGTGAAAGGAAGTTGATGCTAAGAGTGCTCCTGGTAGAGCTAGTCAATGTATCACACGTCGATTTTCTGCCGGTGTGAACCCTGGCATACATGCACTAATTCGAAGTGAATGACTGTAATTGTATTTGGGATATCTTATTGATATTTTGATCCCGAAAATTAATCTTGGCAGAAGAAAATTTGTTGAAATGTCAAACAGTAAAAGAATGACAATGAATTCTTCGAAATCTGTTTTGAAGAAAAATTGAATACCTTTCTTTGGATGCAACTGATTGGTGATGAGCATCGATCTATGATCTGATATTCTTGGGCAAGCAATATTTCGAACACCTATGAGCGAAGAGTTTTTCAACCATTAAAGGGGTGCATTTGAATGAATGATCCAGCTTGCTTGATATTTTTCTTGGAATCTTACAAAAAAACTGACTAATGCTTACACTTTAAGGGTGATGCGAAATTTGTAGAATACCACGGACGAATTACCTTTTAACAATACATCAACACCAAACTCGGAAGATGCGGTATCGAAGTTTTTTGGATTAATGATAGCAGCTAGGGATAATCTACAATAACTAGTCGTGTATAATGAAATTGCGGCCGTTGTGTTTTGCCAAAGATTTGAAAGTGAATACGAAGTTTGCAACGTGTAATAGCGTTATCTCTAACGATACTAAGAAATAGCTTGCAATCGATGTGTCTAGTAAGATAATAACAAATTGCATGGTTTTTTTGCTTTATCTCTGTCAAATGAAGTACATGTACACGCGGTTGAAACGGTGCGACCACCAAAATAGGAATAATTTAAGATTCAGCATCACGGGACATTGGAGGATCTCAAATAACAACTAGCTAGATGCTTAATTTCCACCAATTAAGTGTTAAGTAACGCCAATATTTGTTAACAGAGAATGCATGAAAAAGCGTATTGAATATAAAGATTTATACTCGGATTTCAAGAAAACAGACAATTTAAATAGCTGTTTGATACGTATGTAAACATTTGGTTGTCTATCAAAATACAATGCTCTATTTAACCATTAATGCTACTTTGAAAAAATGCTTTCGCAATTGTTAAAATGACACTGTTACATAGAGAAGCAAATGAAAAACAAAAGTCAAAACATCAAAAGATATGGAACATATACCTCCTTCCTGTATGATTTCAGTTGTTCTTATATATTTTTGAAATTTTGAATGGTGATGTCTATTTGTGTTTTATGCTTACAAACAAAATATTGAGCAGAAAATTTTTTCCTATAAAAAAGTTTGATTCCTACTCGGTAGACTTTCCAAATATAAAAATCGGTAAACTGTTACTCCATACGCTATATATTCTCTTAATTACGATTATATATATATATATATATATATATATAGCGGCATTTGTAATTTCGAGCATTCTAATATAATGTGCTTATAAATAAAAAAACATTGAATATAAGGTATATGGAAATTTGTTGGCAGACATTATAATAAGCTTAAGAGCTTAAGTAACATATATAGTTTATAAGAGGGAAGGGAAATATAAACCTGGTTTGATTGATGTGTGCCCGTTTCTCGTCGTTTGAATGGTGCTGTTGTCTATAGGACCTGGTAGTTCATCAGTGCGTCCGCGAACGAATTGTTCCCATCTTTTAAACCAATTCATGCTAAAGGCGTAGATAACATCATGTGATTCTTCAGAGTTGCGGAATTCAAGATTCAGCTAAACAAAGCAAAATTCCAATTCACTCTGTCCCTTTATTGATTTTTATAAATTAAACCTATTGAAAGTTATACTTAATTCAACAACGAAACGTATATATATATATATATATATATATATATATCAGAGATGGAAGTGGGGCGGGTATGGGGAAAGATTTTTCCAAGTGGGTAGCCATGGGGCAAAAGTGGGGCAAAAAATATGTATATAGCAAAAGAGCTACAAAATTCTATAGTACATAGAGCCAAAGCCATTTAATCATGCAGAGAAAAAAACTAATTTTTAGGATTTTGGAGGATTTTAGAACCTTACAAAAAAATTATTTTTTTTGGCGCAGTGTCCATATATCATCTAAATTTGATTAATATCTTACAATAACTTACATTGAGGGTAACATTAAATATTTCTACACACTCCCTTACCACAAAATTGAAATATTTCAAGTCACGGAGTCTGTTGTAAATATTACTGATAATATTACGTGTTTTAAGAGACCGTTCCATTAAACCTGCGCAACAGTTTGTATGGTTGCACTTTGTAGTCAGTTTCAATATTTTACTATATAACAGGAATTAATTGTGTAACCATTGAATTTTTGTAACTCATTTTGTTTATGTGATATCAGTGGCGGCAGAAATTCAAATTTCAGAACCCCCTAAACTATATAATTTATATTGTAAAGGCCTTCTAAAGAAAATTCATTCCTTCTTCAATGAGGGAAATAATATATTTCTATATTCTAGCACATACATGTATTGTTAGATGTGCCTTCATACATATAAATTCATTTTAGATAGTCAAAATTAGGATTAAGGACAGTGCATTTACTAAGTAACGCAAAAAATGGCCAATTAAATTACGACACATTTTGTCTTTTCATATATAAAGTGCGTATATGTAGGTTTTATTTTTTTAGCAAACAAGAATTTTTAAAAATTACATTATGGATATTATCACGCGCATCGAGATTGTAAAATTGGTCTATGAAAACAAACAATGTGTTACTGCCACTATGAGGCAATACAAAACAAGACATGGATTAATTAAAGACCCATTCTCAATTTCTTCAATAAAAAAGTTAATTGAAAAAGTTACAACTACTGGATCTGTTGGAGATGATGAAAAATCGGGACGACCCTCATTGAAAGAAGAGAGAAGTGCCACTGTTATGGATACACTGAAAAATCTAAAACGAGAAGACCCTTGTGGTGTTGCAACATCTGACATTTTCAAAGTAACTGGAATAAGTAAATCAAGCGTTTACACTTTATTGCGACACAATTTACACCAATACCCATACAAGCTAAGTGTAACACTAGCAATAACATTAGCTGATAAGTCTGCACGTGTCAGTTATTCAAGAAGGCTAACTGAAAATCAACAAATTTTGCCAAACATCCTTTTGAGTGATGAAGCGTATTTTCACCTAGATGGGCATGTTCACAGACACAATTGTGTCATATAGGGTGATGAAAAGCCTTCTAAAACTTTATCAAAGCATCTCCGTGAAGAAAAGGTTTGTGTTTGGATGGGGTTTACAGCTTCATTTGCTTTGGAACCGGTCTTCTTTGAGGATACCGTCACAGGTGAAAATTATACTGACATGCTGAAGACACATGTTCAACCCCAATTGCGTAGAAAGCGTAAATTATCATCAACTATTTTTCAACACGATGGTGCTCCACCAAATTACTCATTATCTGCAAGAAAAGTGCTTGAGAAACATTTTCATGAACGTGTTATTGCCACTGGATTTCTATTTCTGGGATGTGATCAAATCAAGAGTTTATCGTAAAGGCAGTGTTAAGGATATAAGTGAACTTAAGGCAAAAATTTGCGAATTCATATCCGAAGTTTCTCAAAATAAATTATCGGCCTCTGTGTACAATGTACTTTATCGGTGTGAATTAATGATACAACAGGATGGAGATATTTTTGAGCATATAAAATAAAACCTCCAGGCTGTTTATGTTTATGAAATTCTTTCATTTGGCTTTCTTAATAAATTATTTGAAATATTAGTTTTTTATTTTTTGCGTTACTTAATAAATGCACTGCATATAATAAAAATAGCCAGTCATCTTGGAACAAAATTTTAGACTTGAGCCTCTTCAAAATCCCAGGGCGACAAGCTTAGTGTAGGTGCTGTATTCATCCCAAGAAAGCGCAAACTAGCTATAAATATGCAGTTCAATAATCGGAAAATTTCCTATACAAATTCCCTTCTAGAAACTTACTTTCAAACCTTCAAGAGGGATTCAATATCGTATTTTCTAATGAGATAGATGGTATTTATAGCTCTATTAGTAGTTATATAACTAAAGTTAGTCCTGATTATGGAACAGAAACATGTAGCTTTGAAGGAGATTGAGGGACGGTGGCTCTAATCAATTTTTTGGTTGCAAATAGGTAAAACTAATTAGGCAGAAAAACACTTAATCTAAACAAGTGACACCCCAACTTAGGGATAGCAAGCATGTACCTTAAGAAATTCTAAATTAGTGATATAAATTACTATAATTAAGCGAATTTATCAAACAAATGAAAGTGCATTTCTAAATTACAGGAAAAGTTGCACACTTTTACACGAAGAAATCGATATTTGGTTATGCTGATCTTGAATAAACTACCGGATGCAGTGGATGTTGTAAATACTTTATGCGTAATGAAAATTACAAATCGACGTATCAACTTTAGCAAAAATTGAACACACAGAAATGTCAACATCAAGTATCAGCGCACTCGGTAACTTCAATTTAATTAAAGTAAAACATAAAAGACTGCGTAGGCAATAAACTTCACTCCCTAAATATACAAACAATATTGGAAATTTTATCTCATACACCGACGGGCAGGTTAAAGATTGTTCACAACTTTTAGACGTATTATTCAAGAGAAAGAAGTTTCTGTTCCCACGAATAAATATAATAAATTAGGTTAAAAGTAAATGCACAAATGATGTAACAAAAAATAAAGAAATGCAAAAATCTAGTGCATATCCAATAGTATCAAACTATCTAAACGAATGAATTTTTTGTAAATATCATAGCAATTTTGTTTCGTGATTTTTAAAAAAAATTAAATTTTTAAGCAATAAATAATTTCTAAATCTGTATGTAGAACTAATACACAATACAGGTAGTTTTTAGAATTAATGTAAGTTTGTTTGATGGCAAAAAACTAGCTCAACACAATTGGTAATAATCTTTAATACCTAAGAATTTCGTCCTGATTTTTATAAAATATTGGGGAAACAGGAACCCTGCATTGTTTATAAGTATTCCATACTGAATCTGCGTTAATATATAGTAGTACAACTTTCCAAAATATTAATACATTTTTAGTCTAGAAAAACGGTTGGTATAAAAACGTTTATTAGTGAAAATACATGGTAAACGTTTTACAAAAATAAGGAGACTTCTAGTAACCTCAAATAGCCAAGGTTAATTGCGAATTATTACTAAATATAAGGGTTCTGCGCAAACACGGATTAGGATTTTTGAAAAAGGGGGGTGCACATTCCTATTTTTGTGTTGAGAAAATCTATAAATAACAAGTAATTTAAACCTCTAAATTCTAATTAGAAGATTGTATTCATTGATAACTTTAAATTTTTAGATGACATTTGTAAACATCAATACGAAAGATACTTGAAATGAAAACATGTTGTTTTGGCAAAAATGGTAATTCCTCAAAAAGGGGGTGGGGACACTGGACCCTGTTTGCCCCCTAAAGCATAGCCTAGTTCTGCCGAACCGGAATTTTATGGTACATGTGCCCTCCCAGTCACATTAAACTTTCTGGTCCAATGGTGTCACGTGCCCCACAGCATAAAATATATTTTGACCAAAATTGCAAATAATTTTCTAAACTTTCTGAAATCCATGATCTCTAATTCTTCATTTATTGTCCCAGTCTCATGTTACTCCCAGTGGATATAATCATTCTTATATCAGTTATACATTTTAAAATACTGTGTTTCGGATTTTATCTAAAATATTTGCGTAACTTCAATATTTATAATTGACGGATAAAATTTTTAATGCCTTTGACAATATACTTTGTTTTCAATTTAAATTTGTAGATTTAAACATCAAAGATATAGATTTTTATACAAACAATATCCACTATCAATTTCCCATTGAAAGCAAAAACAAACATCCTTACCTCTTTCCAAAATTCCCCTTCAACCAAAAAATTGTTTAATCACCACGTGCTTTGGTCAAACCTTGCTAATTTAATAGGACAAACTCAGTAACGCAATGATTATATTGGTATTTAAATGAAATTCCTTATAACTTCTTGTTAGGATATTTTACACCCAAATTTCTACAATTAACTTTATCTGAACAAACGATAGTATCACCCCTGAATTTATATGACCCTAATAACCAATAAATCATTATTAAAGTAGTGACATGCTCCTAAAATCACAAATTTCTTTAACTGAAATTTAGCTTGTTTCCCAAGAGACCTTTCCTTCATTTTTTGATTGAACAATTTTCTTTCCTTTTTAACAATGGATTAATAACAAACATCCGGTTTGCTTATTAATTTTTAATTTTAAAAAAATGAAACTTTAATAAAAATTCAAAAACCTCCAGAATTGGAGGTTTTGAGATAATATATTGGAAAAATGGAAAATAACATTGGCTGGGAATAAATAAAAGAACTAATAGTACTACTAGCCGCGCTAGCAAAGAATCGAATAAAGTAGCAGAATTCATCTTAAGGGAAGTTTATGGGCTAGGTACCACCACATATAAGATAATAAATTGAATCATTTAACTAGAACAAATAACTACTAATAACGGCATATAATTGATAATCAGAAAATATTGAGTTATTACCTTGAGAAAGGTGCTTAGTTCATGCTCTCGTTTTCTTTCGAGTTCTTCAGTTTCTTGTTTACAAATGTTACAAAAATGCAGATGATTACAAGTAGGCCCACCGCCAAACCGTTCTCGCAGATATTCCCACACCGGTTGCGGCTGCGCGACAACCATATTGCGAACATTGTCACCAATTTTAGGTGGAACTCCTAAATAAGAATAAGAACAATTGATAATTTAATGTTTATAGCAAAATCCTCTAACATTCAAATTAGACTATTATCAATGCTGATATAGAGCAAATTAATCATGAATGCAATGCAATGAAAATGTTTTTGATGCCCTCTTCTAACTGTATTTAGACTTAAAAGGACACATAATTAAATTAAGCGTGGAAACTAAGCAAATCAGTCGTAGTAATTTGACATGGAAGACGTAACCAATAGCATTGCATTCTTTAAAGCAAACAACTTGTGTACGTGTATAAATGACTATAAGTTGTTCCTACCACTGAGATTGCAATTTTCAAGGTTCGTATATTTGCAGGGCACGGTTTTAAGGTGGGCATTGCAGATCTTTTATATGATTATTGGAAGAAAAAAAGAACTGTTAGTAGTTTTCTGCTCTCCTTCAAAGAAAAGACGCTTAAAAAGACTAGATCTTATGTTTATAAATATAAACCCTAAAGTTTTAATGGAGAACTTCATAAATAATTTTGGAAAAAATAATTAGAACAACCTCCTCATTCAAAATTTTCTGGTTCTTCGCCTGTAAACTATAGTGACTCTAGAAAATAAGAAATAAATTAATATTGAACAAATACCGCTATTGGGACTTTAGAAATACTTGTTACAAGGGATAGCTGTGCCCTAAATCCGTTTTCGTATAGTTTCGTTGAATTTATGTGATATGGGGAAGACGATCCTTTCGACGAAGAAACAGGAAATAACTTAAGGGAGCCGCCAGATAAAACGAGTGCAAGTGACATTAAATTGTCTACGTTTATCAATAAGCGAATTCAAGAATACACGACACAGTTGGCAATTGACCCGAAAGATAAAATATATAAAACTTCAGAAATAATTGACTTCTAGTTTGTCAAGAAATAAACTCATCAACAGGCATGACATCTGCTTCAGTTTTGAAATCAATGCAATACTTGAACTGAAGCTGATGATGGAAATTAAAATTTTCTCAGTACAATTTCCATTATGTGCTCAAGATATTAGGTAGACAATTGCAAACATTTTAATATGGTTATAGATGCATGTGACGTACATACTTATTAAAGATACTGTCGTAATCTAAAAAATCTAAAAAACTTTACCCTAATCACATCGAAAATTAAGTTTAATTTTAAAGTAACAAATTTTACACTAACTATGAAACTATTGCTTGAAAAATGCGATGTTAACTATTGATTAAGGCGAGTAGAAAAAATGCTAATTACTTGAAGGTAGATTTACTATCGTAAAAGCTGATCAACACATTGTATTGGTTGAAGGTATTCATAAACATAAAGCAGAAGTGTGTGTTTCCTAGCATACACGTAATGAAACAAAATATGTACTACATTAGTTTGATTGTATGATTCATATATCAACTAAACGTGCTCGAACACTTCTGAAAAAAACATTTTCCGAACACTTCTTTGAAATTTTCTAATAAAATAAGAAAAATTATAACGTTATGTATGCATCCAATTTTTTGAAAATGTGACCCGAAAATCCATATCTATCTGTTGAAACAACAAGATCAATAATTAATATATTTACCTAGATTCTAACAGACAAAAAACCTATTGTAAAATTAAATTTCTCAACATTTGATAACATTCCTGTATATGAACTTGGAAATTTACTGCTGACTTAATTCTAGATCGAGAAAGCCATTTATATTTTATTAAGAATCTAATAAAATAATAAAAATGCACACATAATATTTTTTATAAATTTTATAATTTGATGTATAAAGTCACTTAGATCTCCTTAATGATTACACTTTATTTTAATCCTTGTTTTGTGGCTTTAGTAGCAACTTAAGCTAATACGTAGATATAAAATTGTAAGGTTTACCTCCATGTTTACATATAAAATCATAGTTCGTAATGGGACCAGGATCTACGAAATTGAAAAACTTGTTAAGCCATTGCTTTGAGATGAAAAATTGTAACAAGCTGGTTTGATTCGATAGACTTTCGATTATTTTGCGACGTCTTATCAAATCATCACTGGTTTTTCTAAAAAGAAAATATCAATATAAAATGAAGTATATTGATATATTCATTCCTAAATATGTAATATACTAGTAAATTACTATTGTGAAAGTCGATAGGTGCATATTTTACAGCTAGATAACATAACTAATGGATCACTAAAAATCGATAATATTTAAAATTATATGTAAAACATTATAAAATATAACCAAACTCCATAATTTTATATTTAAATGAAGTCTAGCTCTACCAATATTTAATCAAATTTTATCCATCATAACATGTAAAACAGATAAATCTATTTGAGACAGACAATATTTAACTCTCCGTTTAAGTTGTTCGGCATTCGATGCCCTCCATCCATGAGCATATACCTGCTGTTTTAAAATACCAAAAAAAGTCTTCGATTGGCCGAAGTTGGGGAACACATGGAGGATTTTTTTCTTTAGAAACATTGATTTTTAATTCTTCAAATTTTTCCAACGTCTTTTTGGCATAATGCGAAGACGCTAGATCAGGCCAAAACAAGTAATTATGTCACTATGTTTATCCTGAAGAAATGATAAAAGTCTTCTTTCAACACATTCCTTAATGCAAATTTCCTTATTAATTGCTGCACCAGAAGCACAAAAAAATGCTCTCGAAATCCCTTTTGCACTGATTGCAATCCACATTAAAATTTTAGTTTCAAATTTCTTTTTCTCAATATACTTCACTTCATCACTCACATCATCTTTATTTCTCGCATAGAAATATTTATTTCCTGGAATATTTGCATGAGACAAAGTGAAGTACGTTTCATCATCCAGCACAAAATAAGGTCTCCCATCTCCAGTTGAAAGAATTTGGCGATAAAGACGATCGATCCTCACTTTTCGAGTTTCAATTTTTTTTTCTGAAGTCGCAGGTATTTTTTTCTTTTTAAAAGCCTTCACATTTTCATTCTTCAACAATTTGTTTACATATGATGTGCTAATGCCATATTTTTTAGAGAGCTCCCTTTGAGAAATTGAGGTTGATTGCAAAGCATCATTAATCATCTTCTTGCGTTTTGCTTGTGTCATCAACTTTGGTAGACGACCTGAACCCGGGA
>CABFPE010000095.1:1213566-1305292 GCA_900660155.1 Hofstenia miamia
TATATATATATATTGGAATGTTAGACATCTGATCCTGAATACAATTTAAATACAAATCGTTCAACATTAAAATAAATATAATATCTCTTTCAAGATGGGCCGCCGTACAAATATTGTACCAACTAAAGCAATAATTTTAGCGAATGGTGATGATTGATGACTATTATGTACTACTACTTTAAATTCTTTCATTACGTGGTCAGTTGCTCAGAAACTGTAGCACCTCTTTGATTAAAAAATGTGAAGGAAATGACAGAGATAGACATGGGCCAAAAATACTCCAATTTTCAGTTTCCTCCACCAAAATCTGGCATGTTAAAAACTTCGAATAAAATCAAATACGATGAGATTGAAGATCCTAAGCTTACATTTAGAAGAGCACATGATACCAATGTAAAACTTCAAAATCTGAATTATATTATTCAACACATTGTTTATAACTTATGTAGCATTCACTGCATCTATGTTGACTTGCATGCATTGTTATGTAATGAGTTTTTTAAATGTAGACCCATCTTTTCCAATACTTAGTACCAAGCCCTGCCCTGCCCAGCCCCTTTTTCATCTCTGAGCAGTGATAAATAAAGTTTTGTCTTTCTACAGTTTTCTTCCATTATTTTTGCTCATGGAAGATTAAAATAAAAGATACTATTAAACGGTATGTTTGAATATATAAAATGTAGTATTATCAAATAAATAAGCTAATTACAAATAGTGCAAACATAGTACCTATATGCGACATTAAATAAAAGCAGATACTTTTGATCTAACCAGGCATTCATACCAAATTGTTAAACATTAAATAATACAGAATAGAATTATTCCTAATAAAAAAACATCAATGTTTACTGCTATTACATTTGTTATTGGCTGAATCAGGGCCTTCTAAATATATATAGTGATTTTCATTTTGAGGCATCGTATTTTGAAAGGCATTAGAATGCGATAGATAGATGATTATACCTACTTAATGATATGATTTAAGAAAAACTACACGAATATAAACATGGTCTAAGTTTACCACAATGCTTTTATATAAAAATACTTCTTATAACAATATATGAACATTAAATACTTTGACTTTCGACTTCTTAATTAGAAACTAGCATTGCAACGTTGCAGTTGCGGAAATGAAGTTTAATTAGGTGAATTAGAAATAATAATGTTTAAACTCAATAAATTAATCTTCCCCAGGTGAAAGCAGTCGACTGCAACCAACAAGCGAATCAGTCTTGCCGCTAACCAGGCATGGAAACATAATTATAATAACTGTTTGTAATACAGATTTGAACTCATTACCCAAATAGAATCCCTTATCAGTAACGTCTCCTCCAAGTCTACGAACACAATACGGACAGAAAATTGAAATGTCTACGGTTAATGAATAAAGCTTACTTGTAAAAGAGAACATATGCTTCACTCTTTTGAACTTGATAGTCGGATACTGGCGTCACAATTTGGTCATCGAATTCATACCACTGGCCATCGAGATGATTTAGCGAATAAGAGATATAGTGACCTCCTAAAAGGTATCCCAGTGAAATATTTGAACACAAATGAAGAAAATGCCGTTCCGCTAAATTTAGCGCGAACTAATTACCTGACGCAGTTCCCGAATGGCAGATAACACCTGTTAAACTGTAGTTAGTGCACTGCGAAGGAGCGTCTTTTGAAAGCAAATTCTTTAATTCCAGGTTTTCAAGAGGAAAGGAAACATAGGTGCTGATTTTCGACATCAAAGACTCATGTCGAAATCGTTTAAAGTGAATGCATAATATCTAAATGCAAACATTAACGTTTCATTTCATACGTTGAAATTTAGAATAATAAACCTGAAATTACTGCATTATTAAGCATATATTAACCCATTAGTCACTAGCGTCCTATTTATAGGGCATACGAAGTCAAATGGTTTCTTTTAACAAAGAAATTTAAACAATTAATTTTCATCTCCTATTTCAGTCGTCGAAAGAAACCAGAAAGATGTGATTAGAATGGCATTTACTTTCAAAGTTTAATTGACTGCAAATTTAAAAGCATGATAAATGATGTGTTAAGAAAAAACTGAAATTTTCGCATCACTTTGTAAAGATTTTCTTGCTACGCAGTGGATATAACGTAGATAAGTTAATCGTTTGAAAATTACATACATAGGGAGCTAAACTACGATAACATCCTTCAATCATCTTGTGACTGTGAGGCTAGGGTGAGAAATTTTATTATTTACTGTACTGTCCTATGTACATGACGCTAGGAATTACAAATTGTAATTACGCTCATGGATTTGTTAATAGTAATGTAACTGAATAATGAATGAAGCTTGATAGTAAGTTTTCAAAAAAGGGCTTTACTATACCTGGTGTTTCGCCTTTATATAAGAAATAGAAGGGGGTCCATTAAATTATTGATTTTGTTCTGGCCTATAGAAATTCAATGTCATCTAATAATTGAAATTGGATTTTTTACCAATTTATTTGATGTTGTATAGCAATGTGCTGAGTTTGTATAAGAATCTGTTTGGGAGATTCAAACCACATTAAACCAATTTCATAAATTTTTATCTAATGAGGTCAAAATCAGGAGTGCCGTTTTTGGTATGGTCATATACGGAAGGTGAAATTTTTTAGCCATTCACAATGGCCAATTTTTAAATTTCGCCCATTAATTATGGCCATAATGACCATTATGTAAAATATGATGAACGAAATAATATTTAATAACAAATAACAAATTGAAAGCTGCAATTAAAAGACAACCATTTTTGTGTAATATGAAATTGTAGTGATATCACAAAGCACAAAGATTTTAAAACATTTAGAAACAAATTATAAAATAAACCAATTATTTTTCGTTTGTTTTCGAATACAACGTGCTTTGTTATCCGCAAACATCATAAATTTTGAAACAAATTAATCGTCAGTACTTGTTTGCAATCCACTATTACACATAGGAAACAACTTCATATTTAGTATTTGCTTACAATCTGATGAAACTGCTTACTAAACTTTTGCAACACTTAAAATTTGTTATTTTATCGAAATATTTTTTGTTCAAAACAATTGGTATAATAATTTTTTACCACTTCAATTTCATAAATGCAAGATATATGACTCTAAATTTAACAATTTTATTGAAACTAATTATAAATTTATGGATTTCCATTATGGTCATATTTTAAGTTTACCATCCACCATGGCCATAATTTTTTTTCTACCATACCATTATGGTATCCATAATATGGTTCATAATGTTATGGTACCATAATCGGCTCCTCCGGTCAAAACAGCAAAAATAAATTTTCATAAGTGGCAAAATTTCTGGGTTTCCAGCATCAGCTTGATATAACAGTAAAAGGCATTTCATTAAAAAACATGCAAAAAAGAACCATTAAATTATTGAAAAAAATGCAATATTCTGATAAAACAATTTTAATGACTATGTTCATCTTTTTTAAATAAATAGTGTGTACTTGTAAATTTTGTACTATTTAAGTACTCAGAGACTAATGGGTTACGCACAGCATTCAGCTCGACTCTACTTTTAATTATAATTTTTGGCAACCTAATTAGTGATGAGGTCCACTGTTTCATATAATGCCAACCCTCAAATATGCAGTGCGCTTGCTAAGAAAAATTAAAAATAATTTCTATGTGCAGTGAGCTTCGCGTATAAATGTATTTATATTGAGGTCGCTGAAAATACTGTAACAGCGTCATCAAGTCAGTAAACAATTTTTTTATAATTTAAAGCAGTCTTACTACGAACTATGACCCGCAACATTATTAGACTTCACATAAAACTTTTATCAAACATAAGAC
The DNA here is from genome assembly GCA_900660155.1 of Hofstenia miamia. Taxonomy (NCBI): domain Eukaryota; kingdom Metazoa; phylum Xenacoelomorpha; order Acoela; family Hofsteniidae; genus Hofstenia; species Hofstenia miamia. The sequence goes on from CABFPE010000095.1 coordinate 1,217,385, forward strand.
CTTTTTTTATTATGTTTCGTGAAAAAAACGCATTACTAAGCTTAATTCTAAATATAAGCGAATTGAAAAAATTTATGGCAACTTCCATCAAATCATCAAAATTGTATATTGAGCTAATTTGAGGAACTAAAATAATATAAATCGTACCACAGAAGAACAAGATAAAACATGTAATTGTATCAATCTCAGAACATCAGGAAAGAAAAATGCACGCTATTACATTCCTAAATAGCGCAAGAGAATTGGGGATCAACAGACAGCTTGAGTTTAAAAACAATAATTTAATAGAAGTGCTTATTCAATTCAGCTAACATCATCTGCAGTAAACAACTTTCAAAATACATTGTGAAGCATCAGACAATTTTCGAAGACATGCGGTTTGCTTGTTTATTTTAAATCAATTTTATTGTCAATTTGATTCGATCCTATGCAAAACTGTGAATATCTTCTGAAAATAAGTGTGACAGAGTAATTCATTAGTTTGCCTCATAAAACATACAAAAATCTACAAGTACTTCAATAATTAGGGCGAATTTTAAATGCAAAATGAATATAAATTAGTGCATATCTTGTCTTTTTCAACCTTAATGCATATTTGAAAAATTATTTTATTTATTAAAATAATATCAATAATTTAAGTGCTTTTTATTATTTCTACTATTTTTTCTATTTCAGATTGAATATAAAAACTAAGCGATGCCTAAAATAGCAGCACCATTGAATGGAAAGCTTGGCGATTTTGCGAAGGAGTTTGAAGTATTTAGCACTGATGGAGAGGTTCTCCATTGCACTAAAAACGTTGTTGCTAATAGAAGACGCCAGGTAGAACAACACATCCATACACAGAAAAAAGTGAACCTGCTTATAAGTCAACACTACCTAGAATTTATCGGTCAAGCTATAGGGGATGGTATGATTTCATAGTTGTGGATGACACTAGTGAATTTCTAAATCGCAGTGTCTGCAACTTTCTTGTGGGTCGTTGAGTAGCATTTCGCATGAGGAACCATTTTTTATTTGAAGCACGATTCTAAAAGTGACAAACCACTCCACAGTTGCAACTGGTGAATGATGCGCTTCTACTTTTATGGTCTGGTAAAGTGCACTATGATCGTTTGGTTTTATTGCTAAGCGACCCTGCTCCATTTATGAAAAAGATGGTTTGACTGTCCTCATCCTAAATTAGTCCATTTAACCTGTATTGCCCATGCATTTCACCGAGCTGTTCAAAATGAAATTCCAGATGTAAACCATTTGATTTCAACATTTAAGCAAATTTTTATCAAAGCATATCGACAAGAATTTTCAGCAACAACTTCCTTTCAATTGCCACCAAACCATTTTTTACACGTTGGGGAACGTTGATCCAAGCAACGCGGTAGTATTTGATTAATTTTGAAACAATAAAAAACTTCATGCTTAATATGAACGATGATTCAAGTGCAATCCCATCTTGTAAATAAGTCTTGATTTTATCCAACTTGCCAGCAAATCTAGTCGTTATTTCTACACACTTTCATGTATTTGCCACACGTATAACCCAATTTGAAGACCGATTTTTTGGAGTTGGTTTTTGAAGCTGTACGCAATTTGGATGGTAATTGAATTCTCAAACATGCAGGTGAAAAAGTCCAAGAGTTTTATTTAGGTGAAGTATTTTATAAAGACACTATTAATCCATATAATAATAATAATAATAATAATCAATGACTTTATTTAGCCGCTGAAGGCATACACAACAAGAAAATAAAAACAAGTCAAGTTTTACGGCAGCGAGGACAGTCACAGGAGATGAAATAGGAGCAAATGGAAGAGTAGGCGAAGTCGGAGAAGGGCTCAGCAAAGAGGAAAGCCATCAAAGATTTCTTGAAGCTCGGTGGTGGGGAAAAGAAATCAATCGCTGTTGGAGGGTTGCGAGTCAAGATGTAATTAGCAGCAGTACAAGCACGATTGAAAAACGAGTGAAGGGTGCGATGTTTCTTTGTACGACGAATGGAGAAGGTGACAACATCATCAGAGCGAGTGCAGCAGGAATTAGAGAACTTAATGAAATCAAAAGGATCAAGATCCAATTTGCGAGTCAGTAGTCGATTGAACAGAAGGAGATCACAGGCATGGAAGTAGAGTGACAGCGGGAGAGTGGAGAATTTCAGCAGAGCGTCTTTATAGTCCAAAGAGGAAATCCATTTGAAAGCGCGTTTCTGGAAACGTTCCATGGAGTGGAACAAAGCACGAGAAGGCCACCAACAAGGAGACGCGTAGAGAAGAATGGCGCGAGGAATGGACTTGAACAAAGAGAGTTTCACAGCGGACGAGGTATTAAAAGGAACATTACGGAAAAGGGCAAATAGCGAGGAATTAGCTTTGCGGAGACGCAAAGACACATGTCCAGTCCAATTTAAGTTTGCAGCAAGTTGAACTCCAAGATGAGTGTGATGAGGCGCAAAGTTCACAGGTAGAGGCAAATCAGAAGGGGGAGCCACAGAAAAGGAAATACCACATGTCTTGGTAGTGCTAAAATCGAGATGGTTGACAGAGGACCAAGTAGACAAGTGCTCAAGATCAGAAAAAATGTTCGACGCAAAAGACCAACCAAAATCAAAAATCGCAGTGTCATCGACATACAACAGGCAAGACGAGTTGAGAACAGAATGAGGGAGGTCGTTAATGGCAACGAGGAAGAAAAGAACAGCAAACACTGAGCCTTGAGGGGCACCACTAGTAACGGGGACAGGAGAAGAGATAGACGAGTTGATTTTGACACACTGGTGGCGATTGGTCAGGTAGGACTGGAACAGTTCGATGAAATCCACATCAAAACCAAATAAACGTAACTTGTCAAGCAGAATGGAATGAGGGAGACGATCAAACGCTTTTGAGATGTCAAGAAAGATAATACAACCAGGATCATTACTATCAGAGTGAAAGTAGCAGTTTTCGATCAGAGTGAGCAGGTTAGTAATCGTAGAGCGACCAGGAAGGTTGCCATGCTGAGAGGAAGAGATGAGGTGACGAATTTTTGGGAATACATAACGAAAAACAAGGCGTTCAAAGATGATAGACAGTCGAGATAGAATAGCTATTGGGCGGTAGGACGTGACCTGCGAGGAGGGAAGCTGATTAGATTTTAACAGCGGAGAAATCCAAGATGTCTTCCAACAGGCGGGATAGCGCTTAGTGGAGCAAATGAAGGAGTAAAGATGCTTTAAATGGATAGAAAGCGTGGAGGAGGTTTCATGAATTACAAAGGAAGGAACACCGTCAGGATAACAAGGACCAGACAACTTGCAAGATTTAAGCATGAGAGAGATATCATGGGCGCTGAAGACCATATCACAAAGTCGGATTAGCGGGGAGGCAGCAGGCGGACCAGGGCACATGGAGACAGGTACAGAGAAGTTAGAGGCAAAATACGCGTTGAACAGATCAGCCTTCTCCAGGTCAGAGTGAGCAGAACGAAGGTTCCATCTCAAATTGGGGAGCTCAGGCTTGGAATGAAGAGAACGCAGGAAGGAATAAGAGTCTTGAAGAGAACCGGACGAGAAGCTGGACAGAAAAGAGACTTTGTCAAGTTCCATAAAATTGAGAACATCTTCTGTGAGAGAAGCAAGCTTCGGAGTAGCAGTAGTACCAGAATGGCGTTTGTAAGACTCCAATTTATTCAAGGAATGCACAGTAAGGGACGAAAAATAGAAAGGAAGAGAAGCACGCTTTTTCCGCCGACGAGGAACATAAGAAGAAATAACTTGATGAAAGAAAGTGAACCAATCGTCAACTGAGAAGGAATCACTAAAAACGGGCAGCGAAGATGAGAGAGCAGCATTAAGTGACAGAAAGTCACTGTTAAATCGAGCATATTGTGGAACAGCCGGATTAGCAGATGGAGAAGTAGAGTTGACAAACAGATTGAAGCTGACGAATGAGTGATCTGACAGCTTAGCAGGAACAGGGATTACAGATATGTCAAATATGTAATCGGGGTGAGAGCACAGAACCAAATCAAGCAGAGAGGAGCTGGAAGTAGGAGAAAATACAAGTTGTTCAAGAGAATAGCAGGCAAAAACTTCTAAAACTGCATATTGTCCGTTTTCATTTACATTCAGCTATTTTAATATTAATACACTGGATGTAATAATTTTTTATATATAATTTTACCATAAAATAGTATTGGAAGTATTAAAGAGTGTTTATGTGTAAATTTTGCCAAAATGTGAACATCAAAGTTTGCTCCTCAAGCCTCGAAAATTTGGTTTGAATTTTGAACATTGAAATTTTTCATAATTTGATTCGAAAGTTTGGAATTTTTGTAAATTTGATTAGAAAGTTTGAAAATTGAACAAATTACCTCTGGCAGCTTATATACCATTGAATATTTTCGCCCATTTCGTAATCTAAACAAAAACGAAAAAATGCAGAACAATATTATTTACTCACTTCAAACACTTCTCACAGCTGTACATATTGTCGCCTTTCAATTCATCCATGGAAAAGAATGCTGATAAACAGTCGTTTAAAGTTACATCGGGTCCCCATATCCAGCTAAAAATTAAGTAAATAAATGCATCATTAATGTTAACAAAACTACTTTTGTAAATCGACTTATTTTAAACATAAACCAAACGTGTTGCAAAAATTGCGTGTGTGAGAGTAATACTCAGAAAGTCAATGAAATAGTAGCACTTGGCTCAACAGTGCCGATAATTATATAAACACTCAGTTTAACCATTTAACTGTTCTAACGAAATTTAATGATTACAAAATGCAACCTTTCAATCCAAATCAACACTTTCCATTGACGGATACTGGCAATATTGCAATCAACTGAGTGTTGACAAAATTTTTTTGTCATTTTGACAATGGATAAAGCATCAGCTAAATGAAATGATTCTTTCGAAATCCATTTGACTTCACCCAAAATTTTAGAGAAAAAAATTAACACTAGAAAGTTAATCTGAAATTCGAAGTCACTTCTAGTCTCATTTCTACTTAAACATTACAAGTTGATATTTAAAATTCCAGATCCTAAGAATAATAATTGAATGATATTGTTAACTCAGCTGTTCTCAATATTTAGAATGAATATACAGCCGCATATGCACTGCGTTTAGAAACAGTGTTTACTGTTTATAGGTAAAAAATTACCTCTTAATCCAATTGTAAAACCAACTAAGCCATTCAGAATGTGAACGATATGAATCGGAGCATGGGTTACCTCTTGCTCCAGCTCCTACTTGAGAGTGAAGATAGTACAAATCTTCCTTACTCGGAATAGGCAGCGAAAGATCTTGGAAAGTTTCTTTAACTTCTGATATTCTGGAGCATGTAAGACACTGAACAGAGCTTAAAAGTTTTCCATTAAAAGCATCTGATATGACACTTGTATACTGTTGCACACGCGAGAGTCTCTTCTCTAAAAACTTTCAGCTGAAACCAAGATAGAAATAATGATAAAAGGCATACATCTATAAAGGAAAAAATGTAATTCCTAGTTTGGTAAAAACAAATTTTATGGTGTTTTGTTTAAAACTATAAAGTAACGTTGACTGCTTTCAGTTAAATCGTCTAATACTAATTTAAATTTGAACAGATTTCTTGAAAATCCTAAATGATAATTATATAAGTGAAATGTTTTGGGGTTGGACATGCAAACGCACTCTTTGAAATAACTTTACTTTATAACAACCACCAAATAAAAAAGATTTGGCAAAAAAACTGACACAATTTCAAAGGCAAAAAAGAAAAAAAAACGATATTCGTATTTTGGAAAACAATTTTGATGTGGGTAGTTCTAAAATATTTGACAACCTAGTGCGTATTTTTATTATATATCCCATGACAACTCAAACTCACAAAAATGCACCATGAGCCAAAATCGTTTAAAATATTGGATCATACTCCTAAAACCTTATAGAACGAGAGATCACAACCCGGAAGGAGCTCAACAATATATATGCAATGATTAAGAATTTTTTACTGCTTATTCCAAACGGCTTTTTCATAATATTAAGAAAAATTTGTCGCACTAAATACTTTAGCTCATTGGATGACTCGCACAATTCCAAGAAGATTAATTGTTATATGCTTATGAAGCTACCGAACACATACATTCAAGTCGTTTGAATAAGAGACATACTCATTCCAGCAGCCACAGATCTAAGTGAATTCAGCTCTTCTTAAATGCTTCGTTGCTTTCAAATGAAAATCGACGCTGTGGAAGAATTAATTTCATAATTGCTGATAAATCTCTTATTAGAAACACGATCTTGACTTGGCATATTAACAATGGACATACTGAAAACAAAACATGAAAATTCACACGTCGTGGTGTCCAGAAAATTTTATCAATAAAGTAATTATAAAATCTCGAAAACCATTGTAATGAATTCATTTTTGACAAAAATAAGGGCGTTTTCTACTCTAAACGATAATGCAGGTCTACATCTAGAAAATATCGAGCATTTTTGCATTTAACTTTTAAAATCAGGGCAATCGTTGGCCCACTTCATATATATTTTATAAAAAGTAACTGAAGAGAAAAATACAGAAAATATTACCACGCCCTATAGAATTCTGCTGAGTTACGAATCTAGATGAAGAAACATTGACGACAGTAGGCTTTGATAGGGAATGTGAACTAGAATTAGAACACGAATCATTGATACCACTGTCAATTGATGAATTGGTAATATCTATATGTACATTATTAACATCAGCATCTTTTGAAAACTGTCGCGACACCATTTCATGATTTCTAAAATTGAGCTTAGCATTGAGAAAATATTTTAATTATATACTTCTGCACCATTAAATTTTTTTGATCATGTGAAAGTTTTTCGGAACAATTGTTGCAAAAAATAGCTGAACTTGCTTCAAATAGAACACAACTACTGCTAACCTCTACCTGGCAGTTTAGGCAACACAACGTTTTAAAATCATCCATTCCTTCTGAATTGCATGTTTCATAATCCTAAATAGGCTACTAAATACACTATCGCCAAATTTTGAAACAATATAAAAACAAAATCAGATATAAAGATCTGGCTACATTTATTATACTAAATATACTTAATGTAATATATTTTTAAAACTTACTTCATCGGAAGCTTCTTTACTATCACTTGAAAGTGATTCACTCGAGCTAGATTCTGAACTAGTACTATGAGAATAGATTGGCGCGTCTGGAATTAAAATTTTGAGTTCTTCATGCATACGGTCCATAAAGCACCGAAGAAATTCTTGAGTATCTTGTTGTGCACATCCACGAAACATGGGATTAACCTGTTTCACCACATTAACAAACTGAAGTGGCACAACAAAACTTGCTCTAAAAGCAAATATAACAAAAAAACTGCAATAAAACTACCTTTTATCACTCCATAATTCACTCATAAGTTTCAAATAGGCCTTGGCAAGAGCTGGCTTATCATCTCTAACATAGCAACTACATTTAAGGAAGAATTGTGTTAAAGGTCGACTAAAGTACAACGTCATAATCATATTTAAAACATAACATTACCAATTAGATAAAACTTGAACAGCTGCATTTAGATAACATGTATTTCCAAGATTTTTTAATCCAACTAAACCTAAAGTAGAAAAGTAAAATGCTGAAAAAAGGATTTTGCTATTCAATACAAATGAAAATATTAGGAAAGCGCAATATATTGTTGTGATATCGCTTTCCATAAATTTTAAAATTGCGTGTTAATAAAACATTTACAAGTTTGGCAATTTATTGCAAAAACTACTGTTTACTAAGTTCCACTAGCTGCAGTTTGATACCAGTTAGAAAAGATATACCGTAGGGCAAAAACAATTTGCTTGACTCTTGCAAACACTATTGAAAAACCTAACTAGTTCTAAATTTATTCATTTTATAAAAACGCGTGCTATGAGTCATTGGATAATAATCATACGTTGTGTTATGGAAACTTATCACTTCCTGTATTCGCAATGACTAAATAGTAGTTGTTTTTTGTAATGTATCATATGCTATACTTTGTTAATTTCACTAGATCAAAATTCAATGCTTCATGAAGGTAGTTTCAATTATTTAGAGCAAAAATGATAAGATTAGCCTAGTTGTATGGCAACATCATGTATGAAAGAAAATCATATTCACTACTAATTTTAGTGTTTGCTAAATACAAAAAACTTTTAAAAACTTCAAAATAATCATGCAATAAACGAAAATATTCAACCTCGAACAGTACCACTGGAATCGACACCTTCTTCGAAATCAGTATCCAAATCTAAGGACTTTGGAATAAACTGCTCGCAATGTAAAATTGAAGGTTTGTTTTTTTCAAGAAATACCTCTTTACTGCATTCATAGCACCAAACTCGAAAGTTTGTTAAATTTATAGTTAAACTATGACACGACTTCTAAATATTAGTTAGAAAAAATCTTGCATAAAAAAATACATTTCGATGAGCTGAGCTGTGATCTTTGAATTTTTCTCCACATCCTATATATCCACAATTAGCTTCTAAGCAAAACCATAAATTAGAAGCTACGATTTTACAAGTAGAACAGCCTTTCTATAAAACAAATTAACATAATAAAAACAACAAACACAACCTTAGCTTGATCTTCATAAAAACTTCTTGAGAACGATCCAATGGAAAAAATATGCGGGCACTTACTAGTCATCCTTATAATGTGCTGTGCAAATCAATGCATAATTAAGGAAATTATTGTAACGATTATAACTAAAACCAACAAATATTTGAAAAATTAATGCATACAATTTAAAAATAACATTATGAACTTTTTTTTATGAATGGGCATATTATGTTTACTGATAGTATACTATGTACTATGTAATAGTGAAACATAATCATTTCGGGCAATCTGCAGATTTATAAATAATAATGAATAATTTATTAAGGGATATGACTTTTTCAATAATATTAATTTAAATTTTACTGGAAAATTTCAATGCAGAAAGGACTACAACATATGGAAGGTGACCAGCTTTAGAAATTAAGAACTCTAAAGACACATAAAATTCACATCAAAATCCAACCATAAGCAAGTTTTTTAAGGTAAGTTTGAGTCTATTTGAAATATTCATATTTCCAATTTAACTCAAGTACTTTTTGATAAACATTCAAAATTCTATCAATGTTTTAAATTTTATGGAATTCAGAGATTTTAAAACTAATATATATGTATATAGGATTACAATTGATATAGAAACTGAGGTATACAGAGAGTTTACATCAACTAGAATTTACATTGATTAAGGAATTTACATCAACCAGAATTTACATCTACCAGAACTTGGATCAATCAGAAAGCAGACAGAGCTATTCAATTGAAATAAAATTTGGAAGAGATATCATTGATAATACAGTTTATCCATTACAAATGAATATTTTTAGTGTAAGAAATTTTAAATTATGGTAAAATTAAAAAAAATTACATTGAGATCAGAAATTTCTTGCAAGTTAAGTTGAAGTGCATACAGGCAAACTCAGACTAGAAAACACTAATTTCTGCCTAGCCACTACAAACATATTACATATTAGATTGAACTTTAGATTCATTAAAATAAATTCAATCTCATACTTAAGTGTATTCAAACTTTAACAAAACCTTAGTATTATTTAATGCTGGTAAATTGTGAAATCTTATTCTCTTATTCTTTATTTATTGCAATTTCAATTGTAATTTTTCAATGCATTTCAATTGCTAATTTGACAAAATAAAAAATGGTGCTATATATTTTAGTTTAAATTTCTTGCATAGTTGAAATGCACCCTGACATGGTACAACTTGACTGGTGTGCTCACTTTAACTTAGGTTAGGTATATGGCTAGGGTTTTTGTTGTACTGCATTTCATTTGTAACTAAAATTAACTTTTATTGCTATCACTGAAATTGCATGAGATGAGAATTGCACTGGTTTAGGTTTTTAACCTGAACCTAAGAGTTAGGGCCTCTTTATTCTTTATCTTAATTAAGGCTCTAGTCTTATATGACTTTTCTTAAAGATTATCTGTATCCCTAACATAATCTCCTGTTTACTTTTAATTTTCATTAGGATATGGTACTACTTGTAAATTTCTGCTTCACTCAAAACCCTCAAAAAATAGGGAATTAGGAATGCTTACTGATTTCATACCAATGCCACAATAACTTTTTGAAGATAAGTGAGTAAATAAATAAATAATGAAGATTTATTTGATGAAATCCCTGTGGTTAATGTTGTTCTACTACTCACAGTTTTTGTGTAAGAACCCTCAGTAAAATTACATGAAACCCTAGGGTCAATGTGGACCCTTTTTGAGAATCACTGTCCTAACCTCTTAATGCTCAATTATATGAAATTGAATATATTTATAATATTTACTTCTGCTGTACAAATGATTAACTGCACCTGTTTAGATTTAAATGTCATCCTCATTGAGGCATTGCTGTCTCAAAATATCAACAGGTCAATGCTGAGCAGGTTATAATGGATTAATAGACTTCATTACAATTGTAAAATGTAAAGATCTATTGTTAATTAAAACAGTGCATTGAGTTTTTCTTGATTTCTCAATGAACTGATATTACATGCTAACATAACATTTGCTTTAGAAATTGATTGATGAACAATACACAATACTATTGCATTGAGGTTTTAATTAAACATGTAATTAAAGTTTCATATATAACATGAATTGCATTCTTTTCCTTCTTGTGACATTAAAGATACAAGCTTTTTTCAGTTTTCAAAATAATTATTCACAATTTCATTATGTAACTATAATGTATGTTAAATTGATGAAAATTCCACTAGCCAAATAAAGTTTGAATTATGCATTAGAACATAAATCATCTGTCCCTTGAAGGATTATAGTTAAACAAATAGTAATCATTTCAGCTAATTCCAAATCAATCTTAAATTACACCATCCAACTTTAACTGGTGAAAATCACTACCACCAATGCCAAGTTAGAATTTAGCTGATTGCACACATTTAGATAATTCCAGATAATAACATTTTAAATGAAAAGTGAACTGAACTCCTCTAAATGTTTATTTATACAAAATAATATTGCAACATAATTTCTTCTAATAATTGTGTACAGGCATACTAAAAATACTAGAATCACTTACAGGTTTTATTTATTCTTTTTTTAGTTGATCAGATGATCACAACATTTTCAAATTATTCTTTTAGTTGAACTATTTTTTACCATAATCATTTTTATGACCTGTTTGATAACAAAATCAAATAAAGATTTTTACAAATAACATAATATAAATAAAATTGTAACTAAAATTTCTTATTTACACTTTGGTCAGAATAAGTGACTTTCTGTTTGCACCTTTCTAATGAAGAGTGAGGCTCACAAGAATACCTTTGCATATGCACTTGGTCACATTGGTATGTCCAATTCTGAAAAGAAGATATTTGTGTTGCATAGACAAAATAGATTTTGAAGTTGTATCTGAAAACAATTTCTGTGACAAACTTGCAAATCATTCCAAAATGGTGATAAAATTTGGCTGTTTTCAAAATAGCACAACTTATTGGATAACCTAATTTTATATTATTTATTATGAAAACATATGCCTTGTGAAAGTTTTGGCTGTTTTATAATTTATATTTTTTAGTAAATTTCAAATAGATTTATGACGTTTTTGAACAAAAATTATTGCTGTAATGTTTCATTTTTTTCATATAAATATTAACCTATTAATAGCCACCACTCACTTGAGCATTCTCATGCATAGTGTCACAGGTTTAGCATAATTTAGCTTCCAGATAATCACTATTATTTGAAACTAGTTACACATGCTTATAACACTAGACATTCTTTGTAAACAGCATATGATATCAATACCCACTAACAGCCTCAATAGTGTTAATATTTCCTTCAAAAATGGATTACTAAGTAATAAAATGTCAGTGTAGTCTTTTGAAGTGGGCTAATAACCTTATAAAATATTGAAAGCCTCAAAGGTTGACCTAATTTGACATTTCAAAACATAAAACACCTTACCACAGTAAACAAGAATCCAACCTCCACATTTAAATTATCCACAAAGACTGACTATTGCATTAAAAACACATTGTTCTTGTTAAAATGATGGAATTTTTTCAACATTTCTACATGCTTATGAGAGTAGTATATGACAGACAGACCCTATTCCAATGGGACTGATTCTATTGGACGCCATCTAGTGATGAAATATTTTTGAAAAAATTGAATTAAGCAAATTGATTTTTTTGACAAAGTTTTTATTTTAGATTTCTAGGATTGGGGCAAAGTGATATAATTGATAAATGTTTTTGACAAAATTATATTGAGTACAATAATTTTCAAACAAAGTTTTTACTTTTTAGGCAAATAGTTGTTAACCACTTCTATGTACAACATTTAATTTGTTTTCAAGAATCAATATATTACATGCAAAAGGCTATATTTTATTTTTTAAACATGCTATTTGATTGTAAAATTCCACACATTTAATTCATTTTTCACAATTACAAAACAGTAAAATATTTGTCATACTTAAACATTGCAGGCATATGATATATAGACTTACATGTAATGAATTAAATTACACCAATTATTAATAATTAGAAATGCATGGACATTTTTATGGATAAGAACATTATTCATTAGTCAACAATGTATTATCACAAAAGTGTCAGCTAACAATGTCATGTATATTAACAATTAATAGAAAAATGTGTGAAAGCAAAATAAACATGCAAACTAAATTGGCACTCTGTAAAACACACAAATAATAGTAAAAGTACATAGCTCAATAACTATACAATTTCCATGATGTCACTACAACACCCCATCAGTATCTACAAGCTGTTAAGGGTCAAAGCTCCCTTCTTGACCAATCAGAAAAACGTGGCATCTCCTTGCCATGGCAATTAATACTTATAGGCCATATTCCATTCAAAAGCTAGAAATGTGTAGAAAACAAATTTTCAATTGCTATCAAATTGTATTTTATTATTTCTTCTTTATAACATTTTGTTGATACAGGAAATAAGAGCTACCAAATTTTATGCTTATGATGAAGCAATTATTTAAATTTATATTGCAAAAGTACATGTGGTCCAATTAAGAATTTTATTTCCTTGTGACATCCAGACAATATTGCCTTCTCTAATGCTTCATTTCCTTAATAATTTAGATACATCACATAGCTTGGGGATGTAAAGAAATTCCTGTTTTGTTATGCCTCTAATGTCTGAAACCATACTTTAATATTTTATTGTAATTTTTTTTTATTTCAGCTGCCACATAATTTTTTTTTGAAAAACCATGCCCAATGATTTTCTGTCATATTACAATAATTTTCAAGTTAAACAGGTACAAATTATCTGTTATATTTTTCAATTTGGGATTTTAATATGCAAAAATTTGTGGGGTTGGACATTGTAAGCACCATTTACATTTTTTCATTTTACTCTATTAGTCATTTATAGTTTATTATGTTTATTCTGCTCTTTTAAATTTAATGTTTATTATTTCTTTTGGTTTTTTAATTTGCTATGTCAAACAAAATGGAAAAGTGCAAATGGTGGTGTCTCCAGGTGCTAAATGGTGATGGTGCTGCTAATTATAGAGCATGTGAAGTCTTGAGAAAAAGAGTATAAGAGGATATAAACTGCATGCTCAATTCATTTATTCATGACATATATAAATTTATATTGTCTGTCCAAAAGAATTTTTTCTAAAAATAAAAATTGTGGTTATCATATCACACATTTGTGCTTATTAACTCCCAACCTAAAAAATTTGTCAAATGCAAAAATTGGGTTTACAAAATTTACTTTCAAAATAAAAACTGCTAATAATTACCAGTTATATAAAATTGCAAAGGAACAATTCTAATATTTAACTGAGAGCAGCACAAAATCAATAGATATTTAGTAGAATAAATGACCCTAAACATAAGTGGTACTTCATCAACAATGTATTGAACAAGAACAAGAGTAATCTCTAAATCTTGCAGATCCCCTCCCTCCAAGAACTCACACTACTCTTATTTTTTACTTATAGACATTTTTTAGAATAGTAAAATTTTTAATTTTACAATTTATGCATTTTTATTGTACAGCATGTCTATTACCTTTTAATTTGTTTTGGTATAAATACTGTCATTTTAGTCATCAATTGTTAGTGGAAAATAAAAAACCTATATGCAACACCTGCATCTTATTGAAAATAGCAATGGAGGAATATTAACTAAATCCAATGATATTGCTAATGTACTAAATTATCAGTTCATTAACCTAGGCAAATATTTGGGACTTTTTGTGCCACTTACACTTAGAAAATCTAACTACAAACTCCCTTAAAATTCTTTTTCAGTATGATTTGTAACTTGATTCAAAGTCCTTCAAGCAAAAAATAAGGTAAAAGTTAATAAATCAAGTAAACCTTCTCAAATACTGGCATGGTGTATTAAAGTTTGTGCAAAATTCATTAGTAGTCCTTTATGCCATATCATCAATCACTGCATAAAACTAAATACCTTTCTGTCAATTTTAAAATTAGCTAATGTTATTCTCATATATAAAAATGATAGGCCATTAAGATGATGCAATTACCAGCCTATTTCAATCATCTCACATTTTGGAACAATCTTTTAAAAACTAACATTTGACCAAATAAACACTTATCTCCATAACAAATCAATTCTTTCAAATATGCAATTCAGATTTCACAAAGCACATTCCATTTATCATTATATTCTTAAAAGTTTGAACACATTGGTTTTATCTTAAATAATATAAATTTAGAAAGGTGCTACTAAAGTGATTTCTTTCAAAGAGCAAAGGTAAATGGTATATTTTCTAACTGGGGTAAAAGCCATAAGATGACAGGGAGAGGAGGTTCCTATGGGACACCTTGAAGGTCTCATAGCATCCATGACTATTTGCCATATGGGCACAAAGCAATTCTATTGGAGGCCATCTAGCAACAAAATATTTTTGCCAAAACTAAATTGTGAAAATTAATTTTTTGACGAATTTTTTATTTTAGATTTCTAGGATTTGGGCAAAGTGATATGTTTAATGACAAAAAATGTTTTTGACAGAGTTAAATTAATTTTTTGACAAAGTTTTGTCATACTTAAACATTGCAGGCATATGATATATAGACTTACATGATAAAGACAATTTTGCTTTCTGAAAAATTATACATGTGATGTTGCTAGTAGGATTTATACATATATGTGCTGCTTTCATTAATACCCTATTATTACATTAGTTTTGCACAATGATCTTTTCTTTGCATTTTTTTGGTTTATATGAATTTTCTTGGGATGTCAACATTTGCTGACTGTTACATCTTTGTCAGCTTTGAATGTGATTTTCAGGGTGTACACATTTGTAGATTGTTGTATATTTTGTTGACTTTCACATCTTTTTAAGTTTTATTTGGTTTATGACTCTTGCATTGCTGTATACATTACATGGGGTTTTCTACTTTTCAATTGGCTTTGTTGACTTTACACACCTTTTTCAGCTTATTTTTCAGTTTATAACTCTTGCGTGGCTTTTTGGCCTTTGAAAACTTTACATAAAATGACACATTTATTATTCATAGTTGATGTCAATTTTTCCATTAACAGATATGATTTCTAATTATTAAATTTGTAAACTATGTGATGCATTTGGCATTCTACATGCACAAATACTTGTAAATAGTGTATTATTCACATGCAAAAATACAGATGTATTGTATTTAAAACATAGAATTTCAACAAAATTACAAAGTAATATTTTACATAATGAAAACAATGTCTATAAAATCACTTAACCATAAAAAACTCAGCTGACTCAGAAAAATTTAATACATTTTCTTTGGTAAATATCATCCAAATAACACAACAAAGGGAAAATTAATTTGTATAATTTATTGCTTAAGTAAGCTACTAGCTATAAAAATAGTAAATTTAGAGTGCATGTAATTAAACAAAATATTCAACATAGCAAAATCAATATTTATAATTTAGTTTAAACAGAAATTTAAAAAATGTGCTTGATTAAGTGTGAAATATTATAATATACTTAGATGATGAAAACAATTTTAATACATTCTTGGTAAATATCATCCAAATGAACCTACAAAGCAAAAATCAATGTGTATAATTTATAGTTTTGGTAAGTTGCTAGTTATAAAAATAGAAAATTTAAATTGGATACAATTAAACAAAATATTCAATGTAGCAAAAATCAACATGCATAATTTAGTTTAAAGGGTAAATTTTAAAAAACATACTCAATTAAATGTGAAATATTATAATATGCATAGTTTATCAAACAACAGTATCAACATACCTCATTATTTGTGTGTAGATTCATTAGCCAGTCCAAAACACATTGCCTTCAATATTTGACCTGTCCCCAATTTGTGTTGTTCTTAATCATTATATGGCAATAAATAAGTCTTTTTAAAGTGAAACTGTCTTTAATTGAAGTGACACATGCTTAAAATTGTGCCTACATCAATGGAAAACCATGTAAAGAAGAACAAAGAACAAATAAACTTTGTAAATATCACCACAATTTTAAAAATTAATTTTATTTTACTTATTAGTTATTGTAAAATTGTTTGGTAAATTTATTTTTTCAAGTTAATTATTTTGTTAATTTATTTTTGCAATTTATTTCTTTGCTAAGAGATTTGCATTATAGCATTTGAACAAAATCAAATATGCTGCTATTTCATTGTAAAATTTAAATATATTCTAATTATTTAAATCTGCAATAGTTGCAATTTATTTCATTTTGTCAGGAAGTCTATACATTACTTGCAAAAAACTTCAACTGGTTTTTTTCAAATACATTTCTATTTCATTGAAAAATTCCATACATTCTTATGATTTACATCTGCAATAGTTGTAATTTATTTCATTTTGTCAGGAAGTCTATGCATTACATGCAAAAAATACATCTCATTTTTTCAAATCTGTTGCTATTTCATTCTAAAAATTCCATATATTCTAATGATTTACATCTGCAATTGTTGTAATTTATTTTGTTTGTCAGGGAGTTTATACCTTACAAGCAAAAGGCTACAGTTTGCCTTTTCAAATACCATGCTACTTCATTGTAAAATTCCATATGGCTAATTCATTTTTTCACTAATACAAAATGGGAAAAATTATTCACCATACTTAAACATTACATATGTATGAAATATAGACTTACATGATAAAGGCAATTTCATTTTCTGAAAATGTCAAAATAAATGCATACAGTGTTTGGTTAACATAGTGGGAGTTTTTATTTAATATTTTATTGTAGAAATAACTAGGCAAAGTTAGCATGCTACTTGTTTTGAAGATATAACAAGATTTACATTGTTAAATAAATTCAACAATCACCAGGCAATCTGTAAAAATTGAATAATTGCTGGCTTTATACAATTTATCATTTTCCATTAATTTATACACTTAATATTAATATAGAATTCATTTCTCACAACAATCAATTGTGATGATAGTGATTTTTGAACATTTTACTATTAAATGTATTTTCCCATGCCTAAAATTTACTGTGAATTTTCCTTTTTGCAATGAATGGTTGACATTCTAACAGGTTTCTTATTGTGTTAGCAAATTATTACCATGCTACTAGATATAATGCAATGTATTATGCATGTACATAAGATAGAATTATAGAAATGATCAAATGTTATAACAATTGTGGCTTAAATGCATTGAAGTCTCTAATGTGTTTGCATTAATTGAAAGCATAATTGATTTTCAATTCTTACTCTTCTAAATGGAGGCAGTGTTATCATAAAAGCTATCAAATGTTGTAACAAATATGGTTTAAAAGCTTTGTACCCTCTAATAGATGGTAGCATTAATTAAAGCATAAGTGATTTTTTATTCCCATTCTTACACATGGAGAAGGTGTTGAATAACTAGTCATTGGTCATTACTATAAAAATATATCAATATGTGTATGTTCTAGAAGATTTCTAAATGTTGTAAGTTGTATAGATTTTATGGAAAAAAGAATTTCACATTTCAAAAAAACAACTTACCCTTGTGAAGAAAAAACAACCTCTGCTGTTACAATCTCTGTAAAGACTGACTATTGCTTAAAGTAAATTAGACAGATAGATATTTGTAATTGGCATTACACCAGTCAATTTCTGGCATGGCATTGTTGGTTAAATCTAACCTATCCAAAGTATTTCTCATTTTTCATGGTTTTAGCTAAAAATTGATAATTTATGTAAAATATATGCAAGAGAAAAATAAATCTGACAAGGAATATGTATTTACACCTTTTAAAATAAATTTACACACTAAATTTCAACATGATGCTTGACTCACAACTGAAATATTTCAAGGGTTTATTATGAAATCAGAAAACTTAACATTTTAAACCATACACCAGCTTGATGTGCATATTGTTTAGGAAGAAATAAACAATTTCAATTTTGCAAAAAAATTTTTACTGCAGGACCATCCTTTGTATGAGTTTGATACACATTTCAAATTGTAAACTGTTCAGCAATGGGCAACTCATAAAAAGATATTCTAGCATCCACATAGTTGGCCATATAGACAAGCCAAAAACACAGTGATAGTGTAGCATCTAATCTTAAGTAGGCAAAACATCCAAGAGTACCATTTAGACATAAGCATCTTAAAGTAGTATACATTAATGAGGCCAGCTTAATTATGTAATAGAGTACAAGCATCTGGACTGATACAGATATAATGCAATTATAAATACTGTGGATATGCTCAGCATTGGCAATATCTAGGAATATGTGGCAATTAGTGCTGAAGCAAGATAACAAAGCTGCCATCAATAGTAACATGAGAATAATCTGGATCAACTAAGCCCCAGAACTGAATGGGTTTACATGGTGGTCATAAGACAGCTGAGAATGACCTGCAGCTGAATTACACGCCACACACCCCCTCAGCTCCATCAAAAGCTTAGCTGCTCATGGCCATCTAATAATATTAGTAAGAGCAAAGAAAACACAAATTTGCATGAACTAAAACTTTAATTAATGCTTGCACAGAATAAGGCTCTATTTATACATAGAGATCAATAAGCAACAACAAAACCTGCTGCTAGGAAGAACTAAAATGAAGATTGTGCAGTGATGTAAGCATGGGAACTGGAGAGAAAGTGAGATACATGGTAACTAGAACCTCTAGTGGCAGAGGGAACAGCAGAATGCTTTCAAAATAGGTGCTGATGTCACAATATGTATTGTACATAACAAGGTTCTTCTGAAACTGAGTTAAGTTCACTGACTATTACAGAACATGAAAATTTATCCTCTGTCTTTACCAAACATTGCACATCAGATCCACCTCCATTGCTGTTTTTTCTTTTTGCCTTTGGTAGAAGCCCACATGCTCTGGCTTTAGAAAACCTCATAGCTTTTTCAACTTGTTTGGTACAAATGGGTTTTCTTACCATTCCTGATAAGCAAAGAGTGAATAAAGTTAAAATTAACACAAATTTATTATCTACATTCAATGTATAAACCAATCAAAATAATCTATTGTCACTAATTTATTAATATGTGAAAGAATGAAAGATAAAAGTGTATCCATCCATCTAAACTCTTTTCAACTTGTAAAATGTGTTTGTAATGTGTTTTATCCCTAATAAACTGTTCATGGGTATTTTTATCAGTTTCAAAAAGCAAATAATTATAAAATTATGTATTTTAATGATACTTGTATGTTTTCTTAAAGCAAATACCCCTCCATGTTTAAAATATCAATCAATTTTCATACAAACCAATAAATTTCTTAACAGTACTTAGGAAATTTTTGCAAAACATGCTAATTGTTATGACCTCTATTATATGCTTATATAAACTATGTGTATACATGACTAAAATATTTCTCCAAATATTATGACATGTCACATACTTGGTTGAATTCAATGTGATCCCTCGTTAATAATGAGAATAATGTCAGTATGCATTAAGATTGGTACCATATATAACAAATTCCCCAACACATAAATTCTAAAATTATTCATAGCTTGATTATGTGATCTGTGATTAACAACATGCTATAACCACGCCCACATTATTCATGAATTAACAATGGGTTGTGATTAATAAATTAGCACTTGTCAATCAATTGTTAACAAATGTGGTAAACATCTTTTTTTGCTGCTCACAAAAAATTACTTTTTGAAATTGTTCCTGCAATTTCAACAAAAGATACAACAATCTACAAATGTGTACACCCTGAAAATCACATTCAAAGCTGACAAAGATGTAACAGTCAGCAAATGTGTACATCTCACAAAAATCCATATAAACCAAAAAAAAATACAAAGAAAAGTTCATTGTGTAAAACTAATGTAATAATAGTGTATTAAATAAAGCAGCATGTATATGTATAAATCCTACTAGTGACATTGCATGTATAATTTTTTGGAAAGCAAAATTGTCTTTATCATGTAAGTCTATATATCGTATGCCTGCAATGTTTAAGTATGAAAAATATTTTACTGTTTGTAAAAGGGAAAAACAAATTAAATGTGTGGAATTTTTACAATGAAATAGTATGTTTTGAGAAAAGAAATGAAGTCTTTTGCATGTAATATATTGATTCCTGAAAACGAATTAAACTTTGTACATAGAATGGGTTGAAAAATGAAAAATTTGTCAAAAAATTAATTTAAATCTATCAAAAACATTTCTTGTCATCAATTATATCACTTTGCCCAAATCCTAGCAATCTAAAATAAAAAATTCGTCAAAAAATTAATTTTCACAATTTAGTTTTGGCAAAAATATTTTGTTGCTAGATGGCTTCCAATAGAATTGCTTTGTGCTCATATGGAAAATAGTCATGGGTGTAATGAGAACTTCAGTGTGTCCCATAGGAACCTCCTCTTCCCATCACCTTGCTATTGGTTAGACTTACAAAGGTGTTCCACAGGGTACTATTATTCTTGTTGTATGTAAATAATTTAAATGGCAATTTTAGCAATGATTGTGGAATTGTGCAGTATGTTGATGACAAGTGTATATACACACATGATAATCAAATAGAGCAATCAATTGGTAAACTAGAAACCAATTTCTCTCAACTGCTCAAATATTATAATATGCGCCATTTAACTGTAAATCCTTCTAAAACATAATTTTGTGTTATATCTCCCTTTCATAAAGATAACCAATCACACATTTTAAATTTTTTGGGGTCAAAAATTACTCATTAGAATCCTTCAAATCTCTTGGAGTAACAATTGATAATAAATTGGACTATTCAACTATAGTATTACCCTAAATGATCAATGCTGCTTAACTCTCTAGTATTAAGTCACTATAGATACTGACATGTTTTGTTTAGTAACATAAATCACTCATTAATAAATAAAATCAACTAACAAATCGACCAGAAAATGTGTTAATGTTTAAAAACATGCCTCATTTTTATGTCTTTGTAAACTGACTGAACATTTTTACCATAAGTTTCACAAATAATGCAAGGTCAATATTATTTCCCAAACAAATATCAAAACCGGATTTGTTTGTGGTAATCTTAATGAATTATGTTTCATAATGCATGATGCTTTCACTGAGGACAGTAGGTTATCAAGAACGTAATATCTTCTGTTGCTTGCAATCTAGTGTGTTCTCCACTGGCGACATGCATGCACAATTAACACATGCAAAACTTATTGCGCCCTTTAACTCTTTGACAAAAGCACCCTTTCTAAATTTGAAAGCTTGTGGATTGAAGTCGACAATCATATAAAAAACTCGTTTTTTTAAGAAGCAACTGATTAATGTTTCTTACTGTCCCAATATCATCATATACCATTGAATTCATTGAACAATTGGAACATGAACTTATTCTTGCATGCTCAGAAAATAAAGACACGATTCTGTTAGGTGACTGGAGTCTCAACTTTTTAAACAAAAATGAACGTATTAAATTAGAATTTTTCCTAAATATGTTTATTTTAAAAATGGCTAATACAATTTCTTCAACACGAATTACTGGATCTAGCAAGACCCTGATAGATTACATTATTTTAGCAGAAAATATCAAAATTCTATATAAATACTATACATCTGAGTGTCCATTCTCAGATCACTGCATCACCAATATTAGTTTTGCAAAATTTAGAGCCACATTCGCAAAAACAAAGGAAATGGATACAACTAGAGATAAGACTCATAGCTGTCTTGATACTCTAAATTTTTCTCTATTGTCTGAAAATAGGCTAGAAGTATATTTAGCGGTTGATCCAAATTCAATGCCAAAAAACTTTACAAAAATATTTGAATTGCATTTCAATACACATTATCCAAAAAAAGACTTTTAATTTCTTCAAATAACTCTTTGCAGTCTGATAAGCATTCCTTCAATCCGTGGCTTACGGACGCAATCAAAATTTTTATAGCTAAAAAAGGGATGCTTATAATACATTTTCTAATTCCCGAAATCCTCAAAATGTCTCACTATATAAAAAGGCAAGAAATATTTCTAATATAAAAAAACAGAAAAGCGTTCAATGCATATATTAAACGTGAGTTCAAAAATGCTCCCAGTCAAAAATCTAAGTGGAAATTTATTCGTGATGCCCCCAATAATAATAGAGCTAAGTATACTACTATTGATAAGTGCAAAGACTCGATTGGATAAATGCAGAGCAATGATGTAAGGATTTCTAACATCCTAAATAAAACGTTTATTAACCTTAGTAAATACAATGGACCTGACATAGAATACAATCTTTTAAATCACTATCATGCATCTCCTGAATTCAGTTTTCACTATGCTACTAGCTATGACTTAAATCTAATAAATCCAGTGGCCTTTCGAATATTCCCTCATGGGCACTTAAAGCTACAGCTAATCCAATTTCCAAACCATTAAATTTATTTTTAATGAATGCACTAAGTATTACTACTTTCCTGATTGTCTCAAAAATGCATATATTATGTTACGCCAGTTTTCAAGAAGAATGACCCTCACTGTGCTACGAACTATAGGCCTATATCATTAACATTGCCAATAAGCAAAATCTTTGAACAACTTTTATATAATCAAACAACTGACCATTTATCTAAGCACAAACTAATGTCCCAAACACAATTTGGATTTCGTCAAAATATCTCAATGACTGATGCTCTGTTACAGGCAACTGAACTGTGAAGATCTATGCTTGATGCCTATAACTATGAAGCAAATGCTTGTTTAGCCCTTGACTCCATTAATCATGACATTTTACTAAAAAAAACTAACGACTTTTGGCTTTTCTCATAACAGCAAAACATTATTAGCTAGCTATCTAAATAATAGATGTCCATGCGTTAAAATTTATAACGTTTTTTCAAATTGGCTAGAAATTAAGAATGGTGTTCCCCAAGGAATGATCCAAGGACCACTGCTGCTTAGTTTATTTATACATTAATGGCATCTGTAAAGTTACAAACTGTAACTTGATTCAATATGCTGATGATACCTCTATTTTTAGTAACCATAGATCTATTGATACAGCTGTAAAAACTATTGAATTATATTGTATTAAGTTGTGTAGGTATTTTTGTATGCATAAATTGACTATTAACGTAAAGAAAATCGAATTTTGCAATATGTAACATTCTAGTAAAGCTCTAAGCACAATAAACTACACTCTTAATATCAATAATGATTGCGTTAAGCCTGTTGAGACTTTTAGATATTTAGGAGTTACTTTTGAATCAAAGTTACAATTCAAAGTACAAATAAATGTCAGAGGAAAGGTTGGCTATGGGAGTAGTTCAGGGGACTGGAAGGAGACGCCACAAAAACGCCTCTGATTGGTCGAGAGCTTATGACGTCACATGTCACGTGACAGACCGCGAATATTGAAGGGGGTGGTTGAGGCGTTGAGTCATCTAATTGATACTTGGTGCTAAGTGCTTTGAAGATCTTGCTAATTGATTTTTTTGACAGCTTACTAATGGGTTTTATGACACCTCGCAATAACACGCAAGGTGCTTTTTAAGTATGTCTACTAATGGATTTTCAATTAGTAATGCTTTTAATTGATTTACATATTAGGCCCATTTTTTCACTATGAGTAATTTCACTTTGATAATATCACATTTGTTTGCATTACGCCATGTTAATATATACCTTATTATAACAACCCCTTTTCGGGATACGTACACATAATATTACAAACTAATTTTCCATAATTTCGAGAAGCTTAGAGTATNAACATGGCGTAATGCAAACAAATGTGATATTAACAAAGTGAAATTAGTCATGCCAAAAAAAATGGCCCTAACATGTAAATCAATTAAAAGCATTACTAATTGAAATCCATTAGTAGGCATACTTAAAAATATCTGACATCACTAAAAACCCATTAGTAAGCTGTCAAAAAAAATCAATTAGCGAGATCTTCAAAGCACTTAGCGCCAAGTATCAATTAGATGACTCAACGCCTCAACCACCCCCTTCAATATTCGCGGTCTGTCACGTGACATGTGACGTCATAAGCTCTCGACCAATCAGAGGCGTTTTTGTGGCGTCTCCTTCCAGTCCCCTTAACTACTTATGGGCATCAAAAGCAATTCTTACATTGCAGACCAATTTCCTTCCACTGCAGTAATCAAAAGGTTTCATGCATATTCCCTTTTAAGAAAGCTTGAAAGCCAGTTTAAATGGGCTCTGAAAGTGTGTCAAAAAACTCTCGCAAACCGAAAGATTTTATTACTGCAACTACCCTTCCCCCAAGACAGTTAGTGATTTTTAATAACATAGTAAACTTTTTTAAGATAATTAATGAAATACCACCTTAAAATTTAATAAATTTTCCAAACTTTAGCGTCAATATCAGGAAGAGATCGAACAAATTTGCTGGCCTTAAATTTTATAAAAATATTTAAACGTTCACTTATTAACAGCTACTGGAATATTCTTCCAATATTTATTAAAAAGAACAATTTGAAGTCTTTTAACAAACAAATTATACATCGGGAAAATCTTGGCTGGGATTTAAAAATTTTAATAGTGATTACACTATTTCATGTAATTAATTACATTATAATAATGCCGCAACTTACGCATGCTTAATTCAAATGTAAATATCATTTTGTATTTTTATGATGCTATTTAATAAGTCATCAGTTCTGTAATTGTTAAACACTTATTAAATAAAAACTTTCTTATTCTTATTCTTCAAGACTGTGTCATGTAAAGATTTTTGGATTAGAGAAGATTTAAACGAAGTTAATTTTAAAAAATGGGAATTATTTGGATAATTCATGCCCTATGATTATAGATGTGTTGTATATGGGACCTCTCAAATAAATAGTTGTTCACTAGCTAATATGTAAAATAGGTATTAGAATTTTTACTTCATTTTATTTGAAACTTACTACCCTCCATTGCCACGTTATGAGAAGAAAATTGCCTGGATGAAAATGGTTGCTGCTGGAAAAAATATTGTATGAACTCAAATTAACATAATGTAGGCACCTAATTATTTTGGGCAGTACATGATATTTCTAAAAAATATTCATTTTTGTGTATCCCTTTTACGTGAATTCCAACACTAAGTGTTAGTTTTCAATTTTATATATGTCTAGTAGAGTTGGAGAAAAATTTACATTGGTTTTAATCTTCAAAAAAATTAGGTGTAGTTCTAATAACCACAAATAGCATTGGCAATTTACGTTTCAGAATATTGTTAAAACTGTAACGTTCAACCATATGGAATCGAATATACATATGTAAACTTTTTGCCTTGCCAAGCAGCACTTCGAAAAATCAATTGCACTATTATATACTTGTAAAACCCTTTAATTTTTGGCGAGACATTGAAATGACCACTTACAGATCTGGACAATAATTACTAGCACAGTTACCAATTTAATAATTTAGTGATTTGGTTGTGCACAATAATTGGTTAATTATGTTATATAATAAAAATTTATCTCCTGTCACTTCAAGAAAATCATTTTGAGACAATATCACAAGATTTAGTGTTTCCTTTTTGGATCTTACGCAAGCAGAACGTTCTTAAGATTTTATAATGACGACTACGACAATAAAATGTTAAACATTTTAAATGGTGAAGAGTTTGAAAAGATAAAAACAAAAAAATTCTCCTGCAATTGTCTATGAAAACAAATTTAATGCAAAATTGGTACTTTAAAAAAATCTTTGAAAAATTTAATAAGAATTGCAAATCAACATGGTTATGCTTCAAAAGGATATGGTCTTGCAAAGATTCACAACAAAGAAATACCACTTTGCAAGTTCATCTGGCTCCAAAAATATGAAACTATCAGCTATTCTAAATGATATATTATGCAAATTACCAGAAGTCAAGAAATTTTTGTGATCATATAATCAAACAAGATGCGAGTAAGTTTATAGTATCATACGACGTCAAAAGTTTATACACCAATATTCCTCTAGAAAAAGCAATAGACATATTAATAAATATTTAAAAAAACAAACGATTTACATTATTGCTTACAACGAAAAATTCATTAACGGGATTTAAGGGAGTAATTCTTTAAGCCCAATCCTAGCGAAAATCTATTTAAACTTTATTTAGAAACAATACGCATCAAAGTGCATCAGATTTCATTTTTATGAAAGACATATGGCCGATATATTTGCCCTAGTAAGAACATAACACCAATTTCCAGTTTCTAAACGTAAATATTAACAGAGCACCAGCCGACTATATTGCATGAATTTATAGAAAGCCAACCAATACAGGTTTAGTTTTAAATTTCAATTCAAATTCATCTGTAGCGTACAAAATGCAACTAATTAAAGGAGCAATGCATCGAATTTTGGATATCTCAAGTTCTTATGACATTATAGACCAAGAAATTATAAAAGTAAAATCTAATCTGAAGAACGAATATTCAAGTAATTTATTAAATAGACAATAGATGAAATTGGAACAAGACAGGAAAATATTCGAAAATTTTGAACATTTTAAAATTGAATATAGAGGCAAGCACACAGTGGATATGATAAATCAAGTACGAAGCATAAATTATGTAGAAGAAAATGTAACAATTATATAGACAATGGAAAGCTTAGTCAAAACTGTAGAATTAAAATCAATGACAAAGATATCCATTAAGTCCAAAATTATCTATAAAATTAATTGCATCGGTGGTGAGGGCTATATTGGATATAGTAGCAGACAACTAAGTAGAAGAAGAAAAGAGCACGAAACTAAGTCAACAATATCAGAACACCTCAGAAAATGGGGATTAAATTATGACATCAAAATAAAGTTCTACCAGCCTTAAAAATTTAAAAGTAATCGAAAGTATATACATAAGATCAATGCACCACCAAAGATGATTACATATATAAGAATAAATTCTTTTAATAAAATATTGGATATTTAGAGGGAATTTATGACAATTAGCAAAGCTTAACTTGAGCGAAATGTATATCTTTTAGTCTAATGTTTTTATTAAAGTCCTTAACCTGTTAGTGGTCGCCACTCACTTGAGAGTTGTCATGCACAGTGTCACCGCCTTAGCATAATTTTGCTCCCAGATAACCACTATTATTCCAAACCAGTAACACGTGCTTATAACATTAGACTTCATTTATTCTTTGTAAACATCATATGATGCCAATAACAGCGCTGATCGGATTAATAAACAAGTCATCATATGATGCCAGTGCCGCTTTGGTACAGTTGCGCAACAACATCATACGAGGTCGGTCATATGATGCGAATACCAACAGGTTAAGATTGGACAAATGAATTGAGATGTCAAAATCAATTTTACTAATGTCTATTGCCAGTCTTTAACTGTACTTAGTTATGAAATAGTCCCCTGATTCCTTCCTGAATCAACTAGAGAATTAATTACTTTGAGAAAGAAGTAATATTTAAGCCTAGCCTCTATTAATTGTTCACCAATCATTCAAAAAGTCCTGTTGAGCATATTATAACAAACAGGATATTCTCGAAAATCTACTCAGGGATGATAAAGAACAATTTTATCTATTGAAGATAAATCCCTGAAAAACTTCCAGACAGCCTAAACGGAGATGCTGCGAATTAGACCACCTCTGCAACTATATTGTTAGAAACATTATCGTGTGATATCAACGTATGGATAGAGCTTGTAGAATTGCCATCAAAAAACCATTATATATATATATATATATTTAGAAAAATCGGCTCAGATGGGTGCATGAATAAAAAATGGATACTGCTCAGAATTTGACGAGTATCATATTCCTGGACGAGGCAAATTCTCCTTAGGTGGGTGGAATATATTATGAGGCAATCAGAGCCACCAAAGAGAATCCACTGCATATACAGAACTCATGCGTTTAAATGTGGCACTTATTAGATAATGGCGTGGAATGCTTTTAGCAAATAGAATGTGCAAAATTGTCTAAATTGATGGAGGTATGCATTCAGCAATTATGTGTAAATCTCGCGTGAGCATTTCTTGACAATCCTCAATTTTATGATTATATTTTAACAAGATCGGCAATCTTGTGACAGATAGCGGGGCTAGCAAACAGTTTTTTAAGGAAAAGGAGGTAGCAATACTCCCCAAGTTTACGTGTATGTGTGTCTCAATACTGCTGTCCTGTTTGGAAACAAATGCAATAGTGAAATGGAATTTATTCCCTTTTACAGCAAAAATTAATTAATAGATAAAAAACATCTAAAATATATATATGTGAAAAAGCCTGAGTTAAGTTATAAATCATTATACTCGTACAAGATTATAATTTTATCCAAAGCATTGGGCATAACTTTTTCTAAAAGCGTATTTGTGAATAGTGTCTTGCAAACTCTTAAAACGTTAAAGATTTATTCAGTCTTAAATTTCTAATCTGTTCTCCTGTAGGTTTTACCTTGATATAAACAATAGATATTTATAAAATTAAAGCACTATATAACCTTATTAATTTATATATTTTATTAATTTGACACGCAAATATCTCTAAAACATTTATTATCCAAAGCCTGATAATTAATGCCAAAACCTTGACACTGATACCCAAACCTCACCTCTGAGAACTAATAAAATCGCCAAGGTTAATTAATGAACTTGAATTTAATAAACATCTTCAAAATGTATAATTGATGAGGTTTACTATTTATAAACTTTTTAACATGATTTGTATAAAATAGCACCATAAATAATCATGAAAATAAAATTGGAAATAACTACAACTTGCTTGGCTGTTGCAAATTATTAATTCCGAAAATATTCTTTGGGTCAATATAATTTTTTGCTGCATGAACCATGCCAAGTCCAATATCACTCACAACATCCTTGAGCCAACGACTACGTAATTTTCCAACTAAAAGTAAAGAGTAAATTCTTTGAAGCAAATGAAGAAAATTATTTATAACCCAAATTCAAAGAAATATAAATAAAACTGGATGTCCCGAACGTTTTAATATTTCCAAACAAACATTGATTTGTGGTTAAAATCAGTGGGACATCATATTCATTATTTACGGTCTAAACTATTTATAATAACACGCAATGGTAGGATTAACTTACTGCTACGAATTAGACCATAGTACCTATATTTAATACGTTAAAGAAAAAGAAATCACGAATATTAAAATGCGCATGTCTTGGAATAAAAACCCGGTTGATACCAATTTTATAAATTCTACGATACACCACAAATTCTACATTATAATCATCGATTAAGATGTTACCATTTCCACAAGTCGAAATGAGAGATTGAATTGCCCTTAAAATATCAATGCTCTACATACAATCAAAGTGAGTAAAAAAACTCATTGAAATTCAAAAACGAATACTAACCACCATGATGATGAGAAAGGCTTCCCCCATTTTCAAGAATTTCATCTCGAGCGGCCGTCTCGATTTCTTCATAAACAGCAAGAGGATCGGTCAAACCTCTACCATTGAAACCGAAATAGAAGTAGATACATGCGCCACCATCATATAATTGAGTAACTCTAAATTAAAAGAAAATGTTTATGCATGTTAATAGTTAAAAAATGATGCACCTGTAAGAAACGAAAGCCTTGTAATGAACACCTTTCATCTTGCATTCGTTCAGGATACGAGTTCTTACATTTCTACAGAGATCAATGACTCTGTCCCATGGACAAGAAGTCTCAAATGACTCTGCCATGACATGAAAATCCAAACCTACGTCCTAATTTTTTTCAGATTAAATTTGTTCAAAAAAAAAATCTTACTCTTAAATATGCAATAAGAAATGTGAGGAGGTAGCCTCTTGAACCAGCTTCTTCTCCAGCTGAAAGACCTCTAAATTTCAAAAAGATTAATAATAATCAGTAGAAAATATTAATGAGGAAAATAGTGCTGCGTGAAGTTTTAGTAAATTCCCAGAATATTTGCGTTTAAGAATTTACACAGAGAAGTTTTCAGAGGCTGGTGAATTTTAAACATTGTTCTAAAAAATAGTATTCTGTCTTACACCTTCAGACTCTTACGTTTAACATTAGTAAAAGGAAATAATTTGAACGTTTACCAAAAAATTAATTACCTAAAGATGGAGTATTATGGAATACTATAAATTGCAATTGATCAATGGGCCAAACCAGTCTTTACCACATGAGAATAAGGTTGAGTCAGGTGAGAATTTTTAGATCAAGTCTATAAAGTTTAATCAGGTCAGATTTCAGTTCAGGATCAGTTCAAAACATCACCTGAATGATCAATTTCATATCATTTTGTTTTATTAAATAAAAAAATCTAGTTAATTCAGTGTTTTGCGTAGAGCTTTTGTTCATTACATGAGACGCAACAAAAATGATAGACTGAGGTAACAATATAAATCTATCGTTTTCTACTTATGCGACGTCAGTGGTAAACACTTTGTTGATTCCTTATTGGTTTCAGTTAATGATATGGTAAACTGTAAACCTGTTTAGAAAACGATAACTTTATATCCACTTTCCTATAAATTGTACTAGTATTAAAAATAATTATAATTGGCATTTATCAAGGACGTCTTAAACAGGGTTATCCGGGCATTTAACCTATGAATTTCCAAGAAGTCAAGAGCTCCAAGCCGAACATTTCCAGGCAGTAATGTGGCGTAGCAACACCTAAAATTGTAAATTTCCGGCCAGTTCCAGACTGAAATTAACTCGAATAACATGTAACCATATAAAACAAGGTTTTTCTTATTCTAATCACGTCAATAACCCTTTACAACATACTAAAATGTACAGAAACACGTTTTGTTTTTGCAGAATATACGCAAAATGTTGAATAATAAGAAAATTACAGCCCGTTTATATTTTGCATTGCTTTTGAATAGCCCTGCATATTCCAATCCTGTCTAAAACCCCGATTACACGATAAGTTTCCCTTATGACTGTATATTCTTAAACTTAACAACATTTTCTGAGTTCATAAGTTTTCCCTTACGAGCAATCATCTCCTTACACAAGGGGAAGTGATATGGGAAAACTTATCGTGCAAAGAAAACAAAGGAAAATATGCAATGTTCATTCTTCATTAAAAATGGAAGTGCACTTCGTATCAAATTTAGCGAAGTAAAAATAAGATTTCACTTTTCATTGGATGTTCAGTTGACCAACAAGTTGAAGGAAAAATAAAACACAATATTTAACAAATAAGCTAAACTAATCTTGTAAAGATTAATAGATGTAGAATAGATTAGCTCACAAAAATCCATACCTGTTACACATGAAATGGATTTTTGCGCTGTAAAAACTAATTAAAAATCATATACTTACTTATATTTGGAAGCAAGACTGTTAATATGAGCCTCTTGTGAAGCCACGTTCTAAAGATTGGTATTAATCGCGTTTTTGAAAATACAGAAATACGCACCTCTTTCGTACCTTCATAAAGTATGGTGCACATTGTCATTTTATTTGGATCGAATCCCTTTAAACTAAATTTCAATAAGGTAATAATGTATTTCAATAACTTTTACCTTCAATAGGTACATTCTTTTAATGATGTCAGCAAATCCCCCGAGAAAAGAACCGCTATCTTGACGCAAAGCAAGACCGAATTTCATCTGAAGATTATCAACAAGTCGAATAGAGGCTGGAATTATTTTCTAAATTTTGATAAGAACAGAAGCAAGGATTTAAAAGATAACAGCTTTAAAATATTATGTATTCTTTTAAGGACTTAGGCTGGTCACCAATCCTATGATGTGCTGTTCTTGGCGATTGCATCAACCTGATCGGATTTTGAGCAGCACAAATGCAAAAAACCAAACTACAATATCTTCACGGGAAAATTCAGGTTTTCTAATTTAACCAACTAGAGGCTGGTCTCTCGACAGTATAATTTGCACGATATGAGCGATTGCGATTATCACAGCTATTCATGCTGCAGAATTTAATCAGGTCAATCTGTTGCATTTTTAATATTTGATTCAACCCGTTCACACTTTAATTAACTGGACTAAGCTGTCCCAACGCCCATCCCTACTTATGATAGATCAGTGTTGGAAGAACCGAATCGATTCGATTTACTAAGAAACATACCCGTTTAAAAAAGCTTGGATTGAGTTTGAGGCACTGCAGTCATGAAATTCCACAATTCATTACATGCATACAAATGGATTTTGCAAACACAGAAATGCAACAGGTAGGTATAATACAACACCCATTTTTGAAGGTTATCATTATGATACAAAAATTTCAATATTCAAATTGCCCAATAAATTAGCTGCTATCATTACAAGAGCTTCGGACAGGCCATTACAGTCGACCATTTTATCATGATACAATTAAGCCTAAAATCACTGAAGTACAAAATGTCAATAGCGCAACGGGGAGAGAGGGAGACGATTTATTTCAAAACTCTCTGGCATTTAATACAAGTGATGAGCTAAATTATAGCTTTTTATATGGTATGTAATCATTATTTTCCTACAGTATTCAAAATATAGCACCAAATGAAAATTTCATATTTTTCTTATTTTAACTTTGACCCCGTGGCCCTTCCCCTGATGAATGTATGGTACTGATTTTCACCACAGACCTAAAACCCTTGCTTTATAAGATAACCTATTTTGTTGCAAATATTTTATTGCTACGGTTGACCCAGTGACGACAAATCAATAAACAAAGATCGTGTTACTAAAGTACATAGGGGCTGCATTGACTACCATACGTGATATTTGGATGATATGATGGTAACGACTCAAATCTGTAATATCAAATTATTAAAAAGTTAAGTGCAAAATTTTAAATGTGTACATTTTGTACACAACCACATGGATGAAGGTGCACTACTTTTAACGAATTGCATGAGAGTTAAATTGATACATTTTAAACGTTCTTCAACAAGTGTAATATTACTTAGGATTTTGAATAGACTGGGTGGCTCAGTCTGCGCTCATAGGCTGTGTGTAATGACTTAAAACGAAATAGC
The DNA here is from genome assembly GCA_900660155.1 of Hofstenia miamia. Taxonomy (NCBI): domain Eukaryota; kingdom Metazoa; phylum Xenacoelomorpha; order Acoela; family Hofsteniidae; genus Hofstenia; species Hofstenia miamia. The sequence continues at coordinate 1,250,772 of CABFPE010000095.1, forward strand.
GGCAGTAAAAATGACCGAAACGTTATTTCGCTGTGTGCAATGAGCGAACAGTTACTCCTGAGAAATATTCATAGCCAATTTCTACATCCAAAAAGGGCGATATTGCGGGTGATAATGCCATGCGCCGCAGTTTTAAACATTGCAAGTGTGGTGTTGGGGATGATTTCAATCATAATAATGAAGAACTTGAATGAAACATTTAAGTCGATTTTTTTTACAAAGTGCGTTCACTAGCAAGGAAAAATTGAGAAATTTACTTAATATATCTGATTGTCATTGACAAAGCAAAATATGCAATGTGAGAGATGTTAATAAAATAATGCGTAAGCATTTACAATAAACCTATGGAAAATAATTACAAACCTCCTTGGCAACCTCCCTGAGAAAAGAAACACCTTCTTCAAAAGTGTGAAATAGTATGCATCCGAATTTCCGGCATTTGGGTAGCGGTCGAATTTTCAGAGTTACTTCAGTAACCACACCAATAGTACCTACAAGAATGAAGAGTAAAAAAGCAACTTTATATAAGGAACTACTCATTAAAAGCATTTTGAAATTTACCTTCTGAGCCTAGTATAAAATGATGTATATCAGGACCAGTAGAAACTCTAGGAGCTTGGAAGTTCTTTTGCAACAAACCCTGAGGAGTAACAACAGATACGTGAACAAGCTAAAGAATATATAATTTTCGTAAATTAATCTGTCAATTTACCAAATCTTCAATATTGCCATAAACATTCTTTTTCATTCCAGAGGCACGTGTGGCCACCCATCCTCCTAAACTAGAAAATTCCATTGAGTCAGGCTCATGCCCAACACAGTAGCCACGTCTTGCTAACTAAAATTATCCTGATTATAACTGCAGGAGATTAAACTCATTTAGAAACTAAATGATTTAATTACTATAAAATGCATATCACGAAATTCACAAAGCAAAATAGAATTATTAAACAATGCCCAGTTATTATTCAAATGTAGATTCTAAATTCACAAGACACATACATAGAATACACAAATTTTCAATTACCTCATTTTCCAAATCAACTCCCGCAATGCCAGATTGAACACGAGCTAAGAGATTTTCTTCGTCCAACCACAAAATAGATTTCTAATTTAAAAATTATTAAAATATAATATAAATACAAAAACCATTTGTGATGTGTCGACAGAGCAAATCATCCTAGACTCGGTTGAAGGTAATTGCAACGCTAGAGAGACGTTAGTTCCACCTAAATTAAGAATGATGGCAAATAAAAAAGCCTTAAATTTTAGAAAATTGCATAACATATTGGGCTAGAATTCATTACTAATAATTGAAAACGAATTTTAACCAATGCTGAAGGAAAACTGAAGAAACTTACCACCGAAAGGAACAAGACAGACGTTGTTCTTTACAGCAGATTCAACAATTTTTATCACATCAGCTTGGGATGCTAATGAAGAAGATATTAAAAATAGTTGATGTGAGTGAACCAACCTGGCCAAATAACAACATCGATTACCCTATCAGGTACTTTTCCTTCTCGTAGAGCGCCAATCTCTTGGACAGTGTGACCGTGACTACGAAAAAGGCGTTCGTATCCATCTGTAGTATATGACATTCTAGAATCTTTTAGGTCAATTAAAAATTCCTTATTGACTACACACTCTGGAATGTCTGACGCATTTATGGGAACCTAAATTGAAGTGATTAACAATTAAACACTATATTTAATAGATAAAATATAACGGTTAAGGTTTTTGGCGAAACCTTAAAAATTTACCTAACAAACGATACCGTTAATCATCATTTATAAACCGCACCTGCGAAGCAACATTTTTATTTAAAAGGTTGGGGATCAGCTTATACAGGCAGTCCAAAAAAAAGATGTGTAAACTTCTTACTACGTTCAGAGCTAAGGTACTTATTAGAATACTCAAATGCTGAAAGTAATGTATTCAACAATCAGATACTAGATTCAATTGTGTTGCGAATGGATCAAAGTTAAACGGATGGAAAAAGGTATGAGAGTGATATATTTGGTGTGGAATTGCGGATGCGACTTATACACACTGTATACCTGTAACTCAAAAAACAACCTTCAATGTTTGGGGTGCGACTTACACACTAGGATTGACGTTATTTGAATTCATGGATTTGCCACATAAAGGGTTGCATTACGAAGGCATATAAAGCTTTACATGCAATCAGAAGGAATGTATCTGCATTACAATCAGATGTAGCTAAGTTGGATGTATACAGAAATTACATTGTTCCAATTATTGTATATGTCTCACAGTGTTCCAACAGAGATTCAAAGCGCGCGATTGATCTTTTCATGGAAGGCTACACGATGTATAATGGTATTTATCATTCAAATGTAAGCCTTTTACTCTAGTAATATTGCCTTAGATTACACCTAGAAATGCATAACATATTATTATTATATAAGATAATCAATGGGTGCTAGGATACCATTTGAACAAAATATGTCAAAGTGCAAATCGACAACACACACGGACAAGGTAACGAACTATTATCGAACCGTGCAGTATAAAACACAAATACACTGACTTGACTGTAATTTTTGATATAGACTCCGATTCCGTTAGAAGAAAATCGATTTGAATTTTTTTATTACAACATATCAAGTCAACTTAGTTTGCATTCATAGCGGTTGCATGAGACTGCTCGAACTGCAACCTTAAACAAGATCTTCATATTGCTAGTTAGGACATATAACCATTTTTGTACGTACATAGAAATTGAGGAATAAACACAGAATCGATTTTGAAATGTTATGGTTTGGTCAATAAAACATTAAATTTCACCCTTGGTGGAGCTGGGTGGTCAGGAGTTGCCTCAATTTGTTCCCACATAAATTCGCGAAGGTATGGCACTTCCCCAGAAAGTGGATATCTAAAAATTACTTTTAACTATTTGAAACAGAAATATGTTACAATAACAAAGATTATTTTGGAATTATAGTGACATGAGTGTTGAACAACTATGTCATAGTGATTTCTTAAAAATGTTACTTGGTGAACGTTAAAAATGATTATATTAAATTGCGTCAGTAAATTACTGTAAGCTTAATTAAAAAATAGAATATTATTGTAATCAAATGTAATGGTCGCAACTCGCAAAATCGACTACTGAGTAAATAGTCAGATAATGACCTTTGATTTGCAATACGAGCCACGTATAGTACTTTACGATGCTATCAAAACAAAAGCCTCAATCAAATGAATCACCGCATGATTACTTAGAGCAGATATTTGAACAAAGCATAAACTGGACGTTTTATCTTATAGTTGACCTAAAATATAAACCAGCACGGTTTGGTATATATAAAATATGTATAACAATCGCATTTAGATTGTTGCATGAAACTTGTAATAAAAAATGTCAATTGACATACCTCGAGCCTTTAAACTCAAATCGTCCTCTTTTATTAAGAAAGAATCCACTGTCGGCATAACCCCACCTATCTAATTTCAACTCTTCAAGTCTAAAATACGACTACTTCAAGGAAATAATAAATTGACATTTACCACATCATTACATTGCTGAAATTAGTGGATTCTGTTTGCACTATCATATTATGACTTGAAGGAGCAAAAAGTGCTTAGAATTGAAACAATTCCAGATAAAACATATTTTAAAATGCAAAGATGTAATTATAAACAAAATGTCCTAGCGCACATATGAAGTTTTGGCAATGCCTACGCAGCGTTTCTATCTGCATTACAAAATCTTTTCATTGTAGACCATGGAACAACTGTAACGATATGATTTTTTGCCATTAAGAACTGGTAATGCGGCAGGAATTTTTTCTATCACATTATTCCCACAAGTGGTGATAGGAACCTTTAGAGACTGGTGGCAGTTGCTGGTTGAACTGCTCTTCGATTGCTTCAAGATATGCTTATTTAATAATAGAAATCTTATTTACTGATGCATAATAGGCGAAAGTATTAGAAACAATTATTCACAACACACACTCCAATTGCTATATTTCGTTTTAGCCTTGAACATACATGATTGTATACATACACAATTTATAAATATATATATATATATATATATATATAGATATTAGAAATTCAAAAAACTTCGCCACACATTAGATTAAATTGTTTAGTTAACAAATTTTGTTTCAACAGTCTTTTAAATATTCTTATTCCCGGTCCATTTCGAACATTGGGTTCTAAGTCGTTATTGATTTAGTAGTAGAGGCAACCTTCCAATATTTTTTATATATTTTAAGTTGTTTATAAACTTGTTCTTTGATAAATATAATTCTCCAAATTTGTTTTAGGTATTGTTAGGCTTTACATTTAGTGCTGTGTATCTTCTAAGAAAAACGTATTTGGTAGAATAAAAGGCGACAATGCATATACAATTTCTTTACTGTGTAAATTTTCTTAATTGTTTTAGGTGTTGTATTGCGTCGAACGTTTTTCTTAACTTGCCTCGAAATAAACTCATGAAATTTGAAAACCATCAACCAATACTCCCGAATAATTTACAGCAGGCAGACTTTTAATTTTGATTCCAGGAGTGAGTAGTGCCCTGCGAATCAACTTTTTCAATTTCAAATTCGAATCAGAATGTTCAGGCAAATGAAATGGATCCGAATTCGAATCCAACTTGCTAAATGCACTAGTAGTCCAAAGTCAAATAAAACTACGCAAAAATAATTTAGTTTTTTTCATACAAAAAGAAAAAAACAATGCATAATCAAAAAGTCAAATATGCAAGAAACTTAAATATTTAAAAAATCAAAAAAGGAAGTCTTTTTGTGCGTAGCCCAGACTGGAGATGAGTGCGGCAATACCACGGAATACCGCGGTGCGATATATCGCGGTAACAATTTACACAATTGCGGTGGTTAGCGTTAGAATTAAAACAACTTGCGGTGGCATAAAATTATACAGGTAACGTGTTGTGTCTTAGGATTTAAAATCTCTAAATATTTCTCAAAAAAACTGTTTCTGAATGAAAAGTAAGAGATTTCACATACAAAATATTAGAAGTAATTCTTACATATTTCAAGAAAAATTTGATAATACCCTAATAAAATTTAACGAAATGATAATATACCTAAAAAATTTCAGAAACATTTCTTTTCTTAGGCTAAGCGCGTACTGTTGATTATTTAATTTAACAACTAAATAATTTACAAATTAAATAGTTTATCAAAATTTTGCCAAGCGCGCACTAGTGATTTTAAATTTGCTTAATCGTTCATTTTAAATTGCATTTCATTACGACACTGCATGCCTTACGGCAATACATCAATTACCAGAAAGGCGTAAGGGACAATTCTAGATAGATTGTGTGAACATGAAGACCCTATGAAATTCTTTAATTACTTTCGAAGGAATGCGTAGTGGTTTAATCAATTACGGTAATTAGTTCGAATAACATTATGCAAATAAAAATTTTTTAAAGAAATTTTTCTGTCTCATTACTTGGAACTGTGTCATAGTTACAAGTGGCGTCACTGAGAGGGTGGGACTACACCTGGAAATAAATTTTTTATTCTGCAAAGATAGAAATAAAACTTATTATAAGCAATTTTAAACAATTTCGGGGTCACAAGTTTGGAACATATCAAAATAACAAAATAATTATATAAATAGCCAAAAATTGAACCCCAATATTATAATAAAATCTTTAATAACAATTTTAGACTATTTTGGAGGTCCAATAGTTATAAAGGTACAAAATGTTTAGTATTAAATATCTAGCATACACCAAAGCGGTTAGTGAAAATTTAACACATAAATTTGGGAGTTTTTGAGTTTTAGCACCAGGCCCCACATTTACCGTGACGGCAATGATAGTAACATGAAAAAAAATCTGTTTTTGCATCTTTAAAATTAAGATTACACATGCACATTTAGGCTAAATAATGTCAAATGTTGCGTATACTTACATATATTAAGTTCACAGAAACAGTTGTTTAAAATAAAATAAAAGCTCTGGCATTTAATACAAGTGATGAGCTAAATTATAGCTTGATTCTAATTTCCATGTCAATTAATTCAGTCCAATTTTAAAAAAAAAACTCGTCCTCTTTATAAAGCTATGGCAATAATTTTTTTAAACTGCTTGTAAGAATTATTTTTTAACTATAAATTATAATTCGAAGCCCTCTTGTGAATGAATCAACACCTTTCATCGTTACGAATTGCTCAATTAATTAATTGTAGTGCGCGTACGTCCTTTGAAAACGCTATGTTCTATTTTATGTGTAAACAGTTTAATCAACGCGAAAATATATCAAGCGGGAATTTTTTAATTTCTGTGATCATTAAATTGCTAGTGCGCGTTGACGTAAAGAAAGCAGTGTGTTCTATTTTGTAAACTAAATAGTTTCGTATTTACGTAAATTAAAAATCACTAGTGCGCGCGACGCCTTACAAAGATAAAAAATCGCCACTGTTGCCGCATACCGAGTTAAAATTTCATTCATTGCGGTGGTTTACGGTAAAAAACAGACATTGCGGTGGCTAGCGGTGAACATTTTTTTTCTGCGGTGGAAATAGTTTTATAAAATCTGTACCGCGTTCATCACGAGTCCAGATCAGTGCTTCCGGACCAATGTTAGTCAACGACTCGCGCAAGTCTGTGACAATGCTACTGCCAGCAGATGCAGTTCGCTCTGATGCCATGTTGGTTGCCTGAAGTGGCAGAATGACAGCAGATCAAAAAATGTTATACAAGTAAAGTAGTAAAGTACAACTATATATTTTGCGATTTAAATGCAAATGTGGCCATTGTACCAAGATTCGAATTTTCGAATTCACGGTTGCGAATCCAAATTCAAATCCAACATAGATTCGGATTCGATTTCGAATATTCACAGGGCCCTAGGATTGAGCTCTAGTGCTATTGAATTTTTAACTGCAGTAAACTCACTTAAATTTCAAGATGTCATATTCTTTATTGTATGAAAACTAAATTTAATGCGATGGCAAAATTAACTACAATTAGTGGCGTAACCTACTGTAATTAAAAAACAACAATGAGGCGATACGACCTCTTACAACTACAGAATGTTGTAATTTATTAAATTATTCAATAAAAGTAAATAATATCACGATTTTCCTCAACCATTGCATGGAAACAATTAAATGACAAATAGTAATTCTGAAATCAAGTTGAATCAAGTGACTTATAATAGTCTTAACCTTAAGTAAACCTAACTACAACTAATTAGTACCTCCCCCATGGCAAATTATCAAATAACATGTCATATACTAAGTCATTTCATCAAGTATTTGTTCAAAATTTCTAAATAACTTTGTCAATAGCAAATTAAATTCACGAAAACATTGTCAATACTACTTACACAAAATGAATTTCATTAGCGGATCAATTTCAATAATGATATGGTAACATTTAGTTAGAAAACACGCAGAACTGCAATGCTTCTAAGATTTGCAATATGTACGGATATTACTATTTTACTTAAAAAAAGACTAATTATTGCTATAGAGTATAACGAAATAATATAAAGAAAAATAAAGACAAAATGTCTAAATAGATTCTGTATAAAATTTTAAAAAATTAAAAGTGCGAAATATGTAATATATATATATATATATATTGAACACATTTGGAAAAAAAAATTCGATAAGATTGTTTATATAATTCACACAATATAAATAAATGAAATTATTCACACAATTCAATTTAAAAATTTATTGACAAACTTACCGATTTCGAGAGAGTGGAGCACTTCTTGTATATTTTGGTGCAGTGTTTTGAGGCATTGTTTCTGAAACATAGGATTATATAAAATTAAAATTATCTCAGACATAAGACTCAAACATTAGCAAATAAAATACATTATAAATTATAAAATGATCCAGTTGTTTAAGTGTAATGGATAAAATGCTAAAATTTTATAAGCAAAGTTTATGAAAATTTAATCTTTAAATTTTACTGATTATTGAAAAACCAAATGTATTTCATTCATAGGACTATGTACAAATAATAACAACAGCTTGCAGTATTTCACACAAATATGTTTGAACTAAGAAGAAAAATCGTTTTACAATAAAGTTAAACTACAAAAATATGAAATAGAAAGATAAAATTTAAAATCCAGCGCTAATTATATTAATAGTGATGTTAAACGTGATCAAATTCAAGATAAATGCAGCCACCCAAATGCACTAAGACTAACCAAAAGCTCCGTTAGCAAAAACATATGACAAGCGAACACTGCCTAGAAAACCCAAAGTCAAACGTGCTATTTGTAATTACCCGGTCCCTCAAATGACGACCATTAGCAATTATTGGATCAGTTCTGCACAAATCTAATAAATTTTGACAGATTCTGAGCTGCTATTTTAATAATTAATACTGACGGAATTCGAACATTGATCATATATTTCATAAAAATTTTTGTAATATTACAAAATACGCTACTAGCTCACCCAAAATAATAATGTTCTGGGACAATGAACAATCGTATTAGCTAGTAATTGATATTTAGACAACGAATTTTAAACAAAAAGGGCCAAATTGCAAATTATAAAATAACACATTATCAATGATATCTACATCTCAGCATCAGCACTCGGCTTATGAATACGATTCACTATTAATTTAAACACCAGTAAACTCGGTCAAAATCATTTCGACAAAAATGTATAATGTTAAACATATATTATTTAATTACTATTTAAACAAGATATATCAACTAAATGTAGTTTCTTAAAAACACAAATAAAAATCATTTTCTATGGTGGGGTCACAAAATATTTTTAAAAAATATATTTAATATCTCAAAGTTCTAAGGTTCTATCATGCATGTTCAAAGTAAAATTTCAATACACACAGCAACTAAGCAATGCTGTTCAAAATCACATCAACTTTAGATGAGAAACTACAACACCTCTAAGTATGATCTATAAGAACTAACAGTAAGCATCTACAAAAAACACATATGACAATTAATAGAACACTTGCATTACAGATACAAATCTTTCCACACTAATATGAAACAGAATAAATTCTGTCAAAAATAAGCATTTAAGAAATGTATTACAGCAACTCAAATTTAGTCAAATGCACTGTTTATGCATTCTACTCAGTGTAGCAACTATTGCAAGTCATGTAGACAGGTTCATCATTGACAATATGAAAATTCCTAACTGCATGCTGTCATTGTTCCATTCATTTATTGTCAACACCTAAGTTTTCAAGTCAGGTTCAAGTTACTTAGGCCAAGTTCCAGTTTTTATGCTTCATGTTCAAGTTTGAGTTTTTTTAAATGAATATTCAAATCAAATTTTTTCTAATTCCAAGTTTTTTAGAAAAAAGTAAAAATTATTTTACAATAATTCCAAGCTTTATTATTTATATTTGATAAACAATTGAAATTTAAAATATTACTTTTCCTGCAGCATTTTTTATTGAATTGATCAGTTCAAGTTTGAATTTTGAGTTTTCCAATTGAGTTTTGTTAGCTTATTTGAGTTTGAGTTCTTAACACCATGGTCAACCCTCTTTGTGCATAGAGCTTAAAATATCTACATACAAAAACTTCTAAAATCTACATTCAAAGAAAATAAAAACAGTCGAATAATTGTATTCAAATATTCAAATAATAATTTTGAGATATTAAATTTAAAACATCATTTATTTAGATGAATATTATCAATCANATATCAACTAAATGTAGTTTCTTAAAAACACAAATAAAAGTCATTTTCTATGGTGGGGTCACAAAATATTTTTAAAAAATATATTTAATATCTCAAAGTTCTAAGGTTCTATCATGCAAAAACTTCTAAAATCTACATTCAAAGAAAATAAAAACAGTCGAATAATTGTATTCAAATATTCAAATAATAATTTTGAGATATTAAATTTAAAACATCATTTATTTAGATGAATATTATCAATCAAATACAAATTGCTTCATTTAAATTAAAACATAACAAGTAAAAACAAAGTATTATTTATATTTGCCTATCAATTTGAATACCAAATGATCATATTGCTAGCCCAAATTCAAAACTTGATACAATATTCACAGTAATAATAGTTAAGCAATTCCCAGTAAACTCATGACATGCAGCAAGAATGCTTCCCAAACATTAACAAATTTCACTTAGTTCTGACTGACTGCTTTTCTAAGCACTTATTCTTCAAGCATTTATCTATTCAAGTTGTAGTAAAAAATACATTAAAAGCATTTGATCTTGGAATTAATTGTATTAAAATTATCATATAGCTTAGTTGCCCAAATTATATTACAATTCCACTAGCTTGCTGTGCACAGTGTCTGAGTAAAATAGTATTAAGCACACTGGTGAATACATTGGTCAATCAAGTTTATTAATTTTAATTTCATTAATTTTGTTGCACTTTGCAGGGTTTTTGAGTCCTCAGAATTTTAGAAACTCAAACTCAAATAAGCTCACAAACTCAAACAGAAAAACACAGAGGAGAAATCATCAATGCTCAAACTTGAACTCAATTGAAAATCCACTGGAAAATACTATAACAATTGAATTATTTCATATTTCAGTTTCTTTATAAATTGCAAATACATATTTTTTAGCTTTCAAAACTTGAAATTATTACAAAATATATTACATTTTGCCCTAAAAAACTTGCAATTAGAAAAACTTAATCAAACTCAGAATTTTCTTCAAAAAAATAATCAAGCTCAAACTCAAAGCATTAAACACAGACCAAGTAAATTGAACTTGACTAAAAAAACCCTAGTGCCTTGTAAATTTGTTAATAAAAACATGCTAAGAATGGGTATTAAGTCAAATAACAAGTATCAAATAATTTGTTTGAATAATCAAATAATTTGTTATTTCTCTTGAATGGAAATGGACTGATTTACTCACAAATGAATTTGAATGATGAGCTTTGACTCTCAATGTTCAAATATTTATTGAAGTTTGTTTTAAGTAAATTGGTAAATTTGAATTATTATCTTGTATAATAAATATATTTAGCCTCCAGAAATACAAGAATGATTTAAAAGTATTTGTATTGCATAGCTATCAATGTTTCAGCATTAATATAACTTACTATTTTGCAATCACAAAAAATTATATTTAAAGAACATTTGCATGAAAGGTCACATTTTGAATATTCAAATTGTCTATTGAAGTCATTCATAATTCAGATATAATTATTTTTAAAAACTGAAAGTCAAATGAGCTTCTAACTCAATTAGAACAACTTGGAAAAGAATGCATTAACACTCAAGCTTGACCTCAATCAACAATTTATTTAAAAACATTGTGAAAAATCAATTATTTAAACATCAGTTTCTAGAGCAAATGAAAATAATTATTTTTACATTTCTGAACTCAAAATTAAATTAAAATTTTAAAAAACTTGATTTGATTTGAATTATATTCAGAAAAAATAATTGAACTCAAACTCAAAATCTTGAACACATGCTGAGTAATTTGAACTTAGTTTAGGAAACCCTAGTCTGCATCTCTTTGCTGATAGCATGATCCATTAATCATTTTCACTGTCTCAAAGCCACATCTATAATTTTGCTTTTCCAGCTGAAAATATTATTATAAATCTAAATGCATATATGCTTTCTTTTTGCCTACTTTCATAATTGTATACTCTCATCTTCCTATTTGACATATTGTTATATTTATAGAAATAAACTATTTAAAAAGAGCAATTAAGCATCAGAAAACAAATCATTTTATTCATTGTCAAATAAATGCATGCAGTCAATAATGCAATTTTAATGAGTTGTATTTATAAAAATCAAAAATCAAAGACAACTTCTTTAATCATGAATGTGACAGTGCTCACTGTCACACAAATGGTAATTCATTTTCTTAAGCTCTTAATTGACTATGAAATTGTGGGTTCCAATCTTAATGTCAGTACCTATTGTTAGCATTTAAGCAGTCCCAAATGCCATTCATTGCTCAATTAGCCACAGTAGGCACACTTGATTTCCCTTTGTTACAGATGACTTTTGTGGCCTAATACAAAATGATTTTAGCAAGGATCACAAAAATGTTAGAGAAGGGGAGACTCTTTTCTTCCTCTCTCCTAAGCTCTGTCTCAGATTAAATTTATAAAGTAGTATTGTAGATCAGCAATTCCTAAATGTTAGCTTGATGAGCCATTTTCTACAAAAAAAACTATGTAATATTTTGTTAAGCTTAATATGTTTAGCTGACTTTGAATTATGCTGATTGTGGATTACATTTTTGAGACAAAGACTTGATTTCGTAAAGCTTAATGTAACTTCCTATTGATTAATAAAATAGTATTTGCAAGCATGGTATGTCTCACCTCTTCCTATGAGGAATTACAAAGCTACCAGTAATCACATGTTGAAGAAAACCAAGAAATTACAAGGTAGAAAATGTGATGAAAATAAACATCAAAAGATCAAAGAATAAAAAGCAAACATACACAATTCAAACAAATAGTTCATTGCAACAAAATATTTGCCTTTCTTCTACCCTTTTGACATATGTAACATTGTTTATTGTCTCTGTAAGTTAAGTATAAAAGAAGATTGTTAAATATGTACATAATCTTGTTTTTGATGCATGCAAAAAAAGTTATTCTGAACATGTTGTGTTGTGTGAAATTTTAAATTTGTTTTGCACACAACATTATATAAAAAGCAAAATTCTATTATTTAGGTTATTAATATGAGTGTGATTGGGTTCTTACAATAATCTTGAAAAAATAGCAGGTTTAAACAAAATTTTCTGAATTTGTTATAAAAATATTTTAATTAACTTAAAAATTTGGAAATAGATTCTGAAATTAAGTAGAAATTCTAAAAAATTCACAAATAAATTATCACCCAAGTTAATTGAGGCATTTTTACAACCCTAAAATCTGAAACAATGCAATATAGAGGAATCTCAACTCTTTCATTGCTGCCACAAAACCATGGAGGCTCATCAACCATTGATGAATTCATATTCATAAAGTTACCTTTGACAATCTACAGAAAACAAAATAGCTAAGTTGATTGCTGCTCTGATGAAGCTTAGACTACCTAATCCACAAGAAACCAGATATGGACAGAATTTGTAAGTGTTTAAAAAAGGAAATTTCTTGAAAAATATTTATAATTTTCAGTATGTCAGGCATGAATTAAATTTTATTGCAATGCTTACAATGGTAGAAGAGTGCATTTTGCATTTAGAAAATGCAATCAAAACTAAATTAAACATATTGTTACATTCGAATGTTAATGGTCAATATCTTCACACAGTCTTAGTAAAGATGTAGGCGCTGTTTTATACCCAATTATGGAGATAGGCTCAGGTTGTTATTGAAGTGGTGTGCTTAGGCGGATCTGGATATAGTAAATTGCCCTTCCATTACCTACATTGGCAAGTGCTTTACAATGAAATGTGAATTTGGTAAACTTCATGTTTCCAAATCTAATTATTCTAATGAAATCAAGATTCACAGGACAATTATATGACTTCGAGGGATAGAAGGGTATAAAAAAGTGGTATTGATTTCATTGCTATAGAAATTCAATAAGCCATTATTTTTTATGCTGTTGCAGAAGCTATATAATCACTGTTGGTTATAACTTTTGATTATCCAGTTTGGTGAGAGCGACATATTTGTTGAAATACGTGTATTCCATATTTTTCAGATCATATTGATTAGCACACCCAAAGTGTTTGTTTAAAAAAATATGCAGCAAAGTAGTTTATATGCTATACTTCACTTTTTTGATGAGGAAGATATGTATTCAGGGCTTTTTTTAAGTTTTTATATACTGTATTATTATGACATCAACTAAAGGTGTGTTCCCACTATCGACTTTTATCAGCAGATTTTAATCGAAAATGCAATTATTTTCGTTCACATTGGCGATTTTTTATCATCCGATTTTTTATCAGAAAATGCGGAGTTGGAAGAGCGTTCAGACTATCGATTTTTTATCAGATGATAAATTATCATCTTTTGATTGACAGTAAGAAAAACAACAACATCTGTTTATGGATTGGTTTGTCTTGGAATGTAAACAATGTTTACATATTTTGAAGTTAAAATATTTCAACGACAATAATTTACGTTTTGGAAGTCTGTTCCCTACTTGAGAAGTAAGCAATTAGTTTCAAGTAGCTATTCGACTAGTTTTAGTACCGTTCAGACTATCGACTTTTATCAGCTGATAAATTATCAGATGACAGTAATTTGGCTGTTTTGCCAAAAAATCGGATGGAGCGTTCAGACTATCGACTTTTATCAGCCGATAAAAAAGCAGATAGAGTGTTCACACTATCGATTTTTATCACTGATTTCTTGACAGATGATAAAAGTCGATAGTGGGAACACACCTTAAGATTTTAAAGAATGGCCAAACTTCTAAAAACATAAACATTGAATTATTGATTATATTTTACTGCGAATTTAAATCAATTCTAACCAAGATGACTAAAGATGATGTACATAAAATTTTTTGAACGCCCAATGTGTTTTCAGTTGCCTTATTACTATTTTTGAACGGCCAATGTATTTTTAAAAATATATAATAAAAAAATTCCAAAAAACTTTTCTGCAAACAATTTTAGGATGCAAAGTTGATAATAGAGGTGAAATATTGTCCAATCTTAAAATATTAGGTTTGTAATAAAATAATTGGACATTTTGTAAGTTTGTATTTTTCAGAGCAGCTTACTATGTGCAGATGAATATGATAGAATTTGTGTCAGCAAGACCTTACAAGTCCATATTGGTTAATTGTTGCTTAGAAACTTTAACAAATTTTCAAGTTAACGATTTCTGTATAATGGCGATGAAGGCTTGTGTGATTTAAAAAAGCAACATGCAGTCCTGACAATACTGGTTCTGTAGTGAATGTAATTGCAGAAATTCATTTTTCTCGTATTTAATTCAAACATTTCATTTGAAAACAAACAAGTATAAAGAATTTGCAACAAAATATTCAATTGTAGCAAAATAACAAGATTAAAAAATAGCATTGTAGTAATCACAACTTTGAACTTTGATTTTCCGACTTCAAATTTATGGACTTCCTTACTTTATTCAAGAGGAAGCTAACATAAGGCATAAATACATTACCGAAACTAGTTTTTAACTCAAAACTAAAAATGTGTGAATATATAAATTAGATCAAATACATTTAGGGAATCTATGAGAAAAAATTGTTTTCTTGTAGAGGTACAATGGAATAAGAATCATTGACAAGCAGATATTTTGCATTGCAATAATTGAAATAATTGAAATAATTTATCTGTATCACCATCTAACTTACAGAAATAATCTATGTCTCATTAGGGATTTATTGAACACTACAAAGCGAAACTTAGTGAAATTGACGCCATCCATTCAGCCCGTTTTGTGGAAAGATCTGTCTAAAATTGTTTGCTAGCATGTGCTGATTTCTGGAATGAATGAGCAATAAAAAATAATTTATAGAACATTCCACAGATAAGTCATATAATTACAAATTGAATTTGATCTTTGATTTTTCATCTTCACACCCTAAGATGATGAAAATGGTCACTTTAAAATGTTACTATTAATAATATGTTAGACTGAAGAAGTTGTATTTAGTATTTTGCAATCTGTATCTCACAGTCTCAACGTGCAAATCAGCAAATTTCCAATTTCATTTTTAAGACTGCATACATATCCAAGTCAACCCAATACTACATGAATTGTTTTTATCAGCATAGGTTAATAAACATTGCTTGTTAACAACAAAAAGCATTAATTTTATAATCATCTCTTTACCTCCGCCAAGGAGGTTATGTTTTTGGTAGCGTTGGTTTGTTTGTCTATCTGTTAGCAAGTTTACGGAAAAAGTAATAAATGATTTGGCCTCAAATTTTCACCAGAGGTGCGTCTCCGCCCAAGGAGAAATGCATTAAATTTTGGTGCTGATCCGGTGGACACAAGCTGCGTGGCGGAGATCTGCGCTATCCAAGTGCTTTTCTAGTTTCAATTAAAATCAAATAAGCACAATTTTAGTTTAAGTTATTTAGTCGGTGTCCAGACATCTGTTGAAATATAAATAACAGAAATGCATAGCTAATCAAGAAAATGCCTAACAACAGTTACCATGGAGCTTTAAATCATTTCTGTAACATAATATGCCATAATCATTAGACTCCTGAAAATATAGTTTCACAATTTAATTATTTGAATTTTGACATTTGTAGTTGAATCAACAAATAATTTATTTATTTTGGAATTAAAATTTATTTAGGGGAATATATTATTCTACCTATGCCAAGAGCGATAGTGCAATTTCTATAAATACATGTACTACCCATTATAAACGTGTTGTAAAAACAAACATTCATTTTTGAAATCTTGTTGACGATAAATAACACAGCACGCGATTAATATAATTTAATTTTCAAAATATTCTCAATATAATTCTTGGAATTTGCAGCTTAGAGAGGGGCGTGCGCTTGCCATGCCCCAGAATTGGAAATGGGCCGAAAATTTCATTCCAAGCCTAGCCCAAGTCCAGGCCCAGCCCAAGCCCAAATTAAGATCTAAAAAGCCCCAAGTCCAGCACGAATACAAAAGAATCTGGCCAAGTCCAGCCCAGGTCTAAAAGAAACATAAAAATAATGCATATGATTTAAAACGTTTTAGTATACAGCCATTACAAAAATTTAAAAAAATCTGCATTGCTAGGTGATCTTAGAAGTTCCAACACTTTCAACTTTTCTGGATCAATCAAACTTCTTTTCTAGCTAAAAATTACACCAACATGAGAGAAATCTCTCTCAGATTTACAAAATGTTGCCTGAATGCAGACACCTTTCGAGCAATAATTCTTAAAATCGGAATATCCATTTGAGTTGTATATAATAAAATAAATAAATTTTCTTGAGAATGTAAAGACTTTAAACAACTAACTGATATTAATCTCTTTATTTGAAAATATTGCACTCTTTCTTGTTTAACAAGTAATTCTCAGATTCATTCTACTGGTCTGTTCGGAATGCTGTATTAAGTAATTTTGAGATTAAATCAAACAGATTATTGCAGTATTAATTAAGCTATCATTCAAATTCATGTACTTAAATATTTTCTCGCAACTTCGATCCAAGCACAACCTAGGTCCAAACATATTTAAAAAATGCTGCACCAACATGTAGCTCTGCCACGCCACTTCTGAATTCGTTATTGTATGCATAATCTATTGTTTCGATATCAAAAAGTCGATTAGTGATTATAAACATGTATGTCATTGGTTCTTCAGAAGCGGCATGATCCTAGTTTTTTTAAAAATTTTTAAACCATGGAGATGGTTATTACCAAACAAACACTAATCAACAAGTCACTATGTCTTACTCGCGATAAAGATGTGCAAGGACTCACCGGTGTTGATCTCTTGTCATTATTGAGGTGGAATCATATACAGATGATGCTACTCGAGCAGCAGGTCGACAGATATTATCCTTGCTCTAAAAACATTGGTATTTCTAAAACACAGCAACATATCCTGCATTAATCTATTAGTGAATCGATTCATTTATAAGGTAGTTTAGTTTTTTAATGTATTCATATTTTCTAAATAATAAGCTAGAAAAAATGGGAAAACATGGATTAGAATTTTTCTAACTATAAAATACAATTAATCTGAAAATGCAGTGACTATATGTAAGCATGGTCAAAAAGTTATTTAATCACTATGTTCCAAATATATTCAACGAAGTCTAGCATACATTTTGTTTTGTTACTTTATTTAGTGTTGCACACTCTAATTAATATTGAATACTATTTTTCTACTATTACTACTGACTGCATCTTGCATAACCAAGTTAGTAGTGTTATATACTCAATGCTTTGGAGTTATTACTTTAGTTTTCATATTTTTTAATGAACATCATAATAAAAACAGATGCAAAGGAAAGGCATGAACGTCTTACCTACTGAGATGACACAATAAATTTCAAATTAAATGAATAATATATTGTTCAGGCAAATACACTCCGCATAAGGACCGCGCTGAGCCATGAAATTACTAAGGCAACTGACTGATTTAGATTGACCTGGCACACACCATCTATGTTAAACGATCCCGTGTATTATGGGTTAAGCATTTTGATAATTTTGGTAGAGCGTCAAAGAGAAAGTGCCTTATTTAAAAGCTTTTGTTATTAAGTCAATGGGAATTGCCAACTATTTAACGACCAGACCAGGAGGTAATGAAAAATTCTGACTGTAAGATATATTAAATAACAGGAATTTGCCTTCCCTCACACAACCTTTGACGTTGTCTGTATTAAACTCTCTATGAAATTACAGCGGAATATACTTAATTCAATGAAGACAAATGCTTTCTATCATGGCACTCTATTATCAATTTTTGAATTTCAATTGTTGCTCTGTTGAAGGTGAGAAAAATTATCGAAATTCTTCATCATCCATGGCGTTTATAGAATAAATACTAATAACTAACGGGGGATTTTTAATGACCTAACATTTTTCAAAATATGACATTAAATTTGAAATTTATGACCTAAGAATACGACAACAAAATTTAATCCAACAAAAACTTATTGAATTACGTCAAGTATTTTTTGATCTGATTATTTCTCAAAAATAGGTTGAGCAGAGAAAAGCTCCGCTAAACCGCTGCTGAACTGAATTGGAGACTTTGCGATTGGGTATATTCCGTAGAGGAAACACTGCCATGGGACATTTCTATTGCTTTACAAACACCATTTGATGGTAATCGAAGTTTTCTCCAGACATCTTGAGCTGTAAATTTTGGGTTCACAAATTTTGAGGTCAAAATTAAAGGTTTTCATAGTTCTGTTTTATGGAAAGAGTTCGTTTATAAACCGGATTTTTTAAATGCATCTTTTTCTTTTATGGTCAAAATCAGATTCCCTTCAAGATTTGAATCAATTTTATCCATACCCCAGGATGTAACCACAGCGTTTGGCGGATGCCAGATATTGCCGAAAAATTAAAGAGGTATTTTTACAACGGAGCACTTAACTGTGCGTCACTGATTAAAAGTTTGGCATTTTCTCTTCAAATTCCATCTGCGGATAGCATCATCTATTCATATGAGAAATTCTCTTTCCGTGGGTCATCAACTTTCCCCTTAAAACGAGAACAGCCGAAATTTAATACCTCTAAAACCACCGTAGGGGTCAATTTTGACACCTACCCTAAAAAGAAGAAATGTCAGTGCAAATTGATAAAAAACCTAATTCAATCCTACAATTAGACAACCTGTCGTGAAAAAATGCACTTAAAAATTGAAACTTTATGAAAAGTTTTCAACAACTATTCTGTCGTTCAGTTGAGCAATTCGAACAAACAGGCTTGTAACAAACACAGTTATCATTTTTCTTGTGCTTCAATTGGCAATACTAGTTTGTAAAATAAAGCAGTTTGTTATTGAAATATAGAAAATACTAGATTACTTTCTAAAAGGAGCGTAAGCAAAGGGGGACGGAGACATGGTGGAGCCCCTCTCCAGGTTTCAACATTGACTTTGATTGATGAATTTAACACAAATTTTGTGAAAAAAACTTAAGAAAATTTTAAAAACTAACTTGGTGAGATGTATTTTCAAGGTCTATTTTTTTAATATTTCAAATGTTAAGGGGGTTTACTCCGAATTTGATCACTCCTGTTGATCATAACTGAGATGTCTCTTTGTCAGAAAATCCTTGCTTTCCATATTAGTGAGATTGAAGATGAATTACACCACGAAGTTCTTGTCATCCAGTGCATTCCTTGAAACAACTGCAAGCATTATTGCAAGTCAAGTCTAGGATATTCCAACAAACAGCAAGCAACAAGCGAATTGTAGCTTCTTCTGTCAACTAAATGGAATCATTTGATTTACAACATCTATGCAACACTATTTCTTGTGGTAAACTAAATAAACGTTGGTTTCTGTTTCCCTCTACTGGGGATAATGCTGAAATTTTCCAAATACATTTGCTTGGCGAAGCTCTCTACTGGACAAACATTGCCTTGCAAACTTTGATGTAGGATATTCCTGTTGATCCATTTTTGCGCCACTGATGCCAGAAAGTTGTCAGCATAAATGTTGTAGAATTTTCCAGATTTACTGAATGCATAGTATTAAATCCCAATTTAGCTGAGTTGTGTCTGAATTTACTTTTTTCAATGTTCAGGGTTTACAAAAAACGATGACGCTTCAATATCCTATGCAAAACTGTAACTCACAGGGTACTTTGGAAAATGTTTAGATGCATATCCGAACGTTTAAAGAGGGTAAAGCTATCACTTATTCATGTTCAACAAGGGCTGTCAGCTGTTAAGTTTGTTCAGGACAATTGTAGAGTTGTACCATTAATAATTCCCATTTCTTGATCAATAAAAGATACTTATTCTTCATCCCCCAAAAAATCATTGTCGCCTTTTGTAAAATATTTGAAGGTTGACATTGAAAGTGCTAAGAATATTGGAACCTTATAATATTTATACTACTGAGAAGTCACACATTGTACCAAATTGCAAAAGTTCATGAAGTTCAACACCTAAAGAATAATATGGAGATATCATAAACCCTAACCTTGGAACATAAAATATCATACGGGATTATTAATGGCTGCATTCTAATTGAATAGTATTCAAACATTGTATATTACACACTAAGCTTACTAAAATGAATCTGTTTTTGTTTGTGTTGAACTCTCAGAATACTAATCAACATTATGATGAGAAATTTAATTATTTAGTGTAGTTTGAGGTTGGGGTCAAATCTGACCTGAAGGGTTGCTTTAGAGGTCTTAGGAATTTTCTAGGTTATCTAGATGCTTGTATGATCTTTATTATGGCCAAAATACTGTTTTGTGTAAATAAGACAAAGTGGTTGAATTTCCTGGTATTTGAATAATTTCCTAAAGTTTCATTAGGGTTGAAAGTAGTTTAGAGGTCATATTTGAACCCTCTCAGCGGTTCTAGTGTTAATTGTTTAGTTAATATACGACTTTTATATGACCGTGCGATTTCCTACATATACTGATTAGGAAATAAATGCGTTTCAGCAAATTTCGAATAAGTGTTTACAATATTTTTTACGACATTATTCCCCAAGTAATAACAAATAATTCAAATTAGTAGAGAATCCTCATCTCCATTTATTAACAGCTCCTTCAAACAATAACGTTTTCAAAAAATCGCCTCCCCTCTCTTCCAACAGAAAATATAAATGACCTCCTTCAAATAAAGTTTTGAAAATATCCATGCTTAATTCAATAACCACTTCTATTAAATTATCTTAACAAAATATGAAACCCCAGATTAACAACCCTCCCTCTTGCAATGAGATATCCGAGGGTAATCAGTCCCGAGAATTGACATTATAAGACAAACATGGATTCGGGTAAAATATATCCCCAAATTCAGCCCTATTTAAGGGTCAGTGGGAAATATACTTGACAAAGTTTTGCGCTTACAGCAGTGGTTGCTTAATTAATTTTGCTTAGGGGTACATTACATTTTGAAAAATAGTCTTATATTAAGATTTCGTCACCCTTAGACGTCATACGTTGTTTGTAATTGAAAATGTAATTTAAATTCAGAAATAAAACCTACAAAGACATCTAGAAACATTTATTACCTAACATATTAACTAAGAGGACTTTTACTGCTTAAATTATAAAATTTTGGGATGAAATTTTTGAAAGGTTGATTTTAAGGAGGCAACTGCCCCCACTTCCAGCACCACTGACTAACAGTTTCTTACTCAATACTTCGACATAAAAATTTTTTGAAAATATTTTCTCAATTGATCTCAACTACGAATACAATTTTCTCAAAAGGAGTTGTTTAATACAAATATTTCATTAGAGCAACTATTAGGAAAACGTTAAATTATCAGTCAGCATCGACATAAATATTCCGAGGAGTACGCGTCTATTTTATCAGGAAGATTATGTCGAAGATCTCAGCGATAAAAGCATCTCGTTATATCTTCTCCTTTTTATGGTAACGATTGCATTTCTGTCGATAATTCAATATATTTATGCTTTTAAAGGAAGTTATTTCAGTTCTCACAAATTAACTGTGCCAAAATTAGATGCACTGTAAAGAAAATTTCAGTTTCACAAAAGAAAAAATTCAATTTAAAAGCACTTAATAGGAATATGAAATGACTTATATGTTACTCGAAATCAAAGAATATGACCTTAATATTAATTTAGTAGTTTACATGTATCAATTCCTCTTCGATGAAATTGGGTGAGGAAACTTGAAAAATGTATATAGTAAAATGCAGTTTGATGTACAATTCTCAAGGAAATTGTTCCTGATAAATTTTGAAAATTAGTTAAGTGTTTGGAACAACTGTACATATTGTAGCAGCGATGCTAAAGTTATTTTTTTACATTAATTGTGTATTAAAATGATAATCCATTAAAATAGTGAGACTGCGTGGTTTTCTAACTCATTCCAGTATGTAGGGGCAAAAATAATTCATATTCAATTTTTCACTAATATAATGCCATTGATTTTGCATTGATTTATATTTACAGTTCCACTAGAGGCAAAATCATCAATTTTGAAATGCCAGAAAATTCCGTTGGCTTGATACATATTTATAAATTAAAATCATATTTTTGTTCAGCATAAGTTGATATATGTATGGGAGTACATATTAATTACATTTTATAACATTATACAAGATAAAATGTTCATTTAAATATTTACTTTTAAGAAGTTAGTGAGGAATATTATATTTTACAGAAAAAATACATTCTTATAGTGAAATTTTAAGTATTTTTCATGCGAAGAGAGAATTTCTATTTTTGGAAAATTATTTTCGTATACCTATCTAAATTTGAATTGAAGTATCGCTGGCGTCTCACAAGTACGTTTCTGCATGCGAGGCCATTTTCCTGTAGGAAAATAGAGGGAGTGAATTCAAATTGAGCGCATTACATTTTAGAGTCAATCCCTTTAAATTTTGCTTTGAATCCCAATTTGTTCTAGGGTTAGTTGCGGTTAGATACATAACGGATTCCTATTACAGCGTGAAGAATTGTATTATCAAACACGTTTGATGATCTTCAACACATTCATGGTATTTACTAATCGTTAGACGAAGAGAAGCGAGTTGTTACTATTCATTTTTCTCAACCGCGAGAGACAAAAAGGAATGCAGCATGCTGCCCACTTTACAAACTGTGAGACGCCAACTTTTTAATGTTCATTCCAGTAAATATATTTGTTGTCACCTTTTAACAGGTTTGCCCTGGGCGAACATTTTCCACCCATAACTCACAGCATAGCACAAGAAATGTCTAGAAATCCACACCACATTTCCCATTCCACATCACAGGAATAAAAATGTCTCCCACAAATCCCCACAACGAATTTTTCACAAAACAGCTAAATATTCCAATAAAAAGCATTTTTCAAAATTTCAATATGCATTAATTTACATCAAAATATAGTAAAAAATTTAAGAATTATTTATTATCTTCTCATGTCCATATTCAGAAATTGTATTTTTAAAAGTTTGTGATTTGATAGTAATATCACAATTTTTTGAAGTACTAAATCTTTTGCTGTTTTATGAAATCATTGACTCCAATACTATCAGCTCGATTTTTTTCGAAGAAACACACTAATTACATTATAATAATTTTAAACAATATTTATAGGAGGTGGTTGCCTGATAGTAATGAATTTTAATCAATAGTTGCTTGAAAAACTTAATTTAAACTGTCAAGTCAACGTTGATTATAAATATATTGTTTATTAGGACTACACAAAGACTGCGCAAGTTAAAATCAATTCGCTTATATTTCGATGAAGTAAAGCAGCATTCACTATTAAATTAAGTCTTGAGCATTTTTAACCTATACCTTTGCAACTATTATTAACACTTGCTACAAATATTCTCGCCCAACAAATACCCACAAAAATCCACACAAACTAAAACTTCACCCCACCCCACCCCACACCACGTATGGGGATCGGCCAGCTCCAACAGTAAGCCTGTCTTTTAGGCATAAGCAACACACTTTTATACTCTCGTGAAAGTATTTCTACTATTTAAATTTAAACTGAGAATAAATATTTCTACAAATTTTATAATTTTAATGAAATATACTCAGTTACTCTAATGATAGCACTGAGAATGTTTATATTGCTGCTGAATGAAATAAATAAGGGCCATTAAGGCATTTTTAATCTTTATTTGGCATTTGTACGTGAATTTAAAATTTTAAAGGAACAGATTTAAGAACAGTCATTATAGCGCGTTAGACTCAGTTCATCATTAGCAAATTTATTGTGGTGTAATCAAATTAAATCCAATGTGGATTCCAAACAAAACAATTTAATTATGAACGGGTGGGAAATGTCAGAATTCGATTAATAGCTAAAGAATGAAAATGCGGAGAGTTAGTCACACGATAACGCGAAATTCTCTATAGTAACTCAGAAAAAATGAAACTTTCTCTTCTGAGGGAATGCACATAGCTAGGAAATAATTCCCACACAATACTACCAAGCTAATTTAATAAAAATAGTAGAGAAAGAATGTAGACCAAATCATATGACATGACGTGAGGCTGATTCCTTCTCAATACTTAATGAAATAGTGTTGTAGCAAATATTACGTTCCACGTAAAAGATTTTTGACAAATCTCAATTGAATAAAAATTAATTATGGGAACTCAGACTCAGTGGAGCCAAGGTGGGACCGCAGTAAATTTCGAAGGTCCCTTAAGCTAAGTATTTAAATGTGCTTCTACGAAATTTTTAAAGGCTATCAATTCATCCTTGAAACATAAAACTGCATTCGCATTTATCCTGCATGATTTTTCATTCGACATAAGAAAATTGAATACTTGGGACATGAGCACAGAACTCTATATTTTAAACCTGTAATCCCTTCAAGTTTTAAATGCGTAATTATTAAATTCAGTTATGGCATATGTATATAATACATTGCATATTATGTAACAAATATGTATAATTGAGAGGAGAACCAGTCATAATTTTCTTGAATTTTAGTGCCATCAATTTACTGTGATTCATTGTGTATTGCATCAATAGTTTACATGTCTTGTGCTTCCCATCTCTAAGTCGTCTCAAGACATATGGAAAAACAACATTTTCTCTTGTCAATGGTTTCAAAAACACTACCAGACTGTAAAATTCAACTTATTCAACAAGGAAAGCGTAGTTTTGCAGCGTTAGGGTATTTCTATTAACAGTATAATTATTTGAAGGAATATTGTATTATTATTATACAGATTCCATCAACATTAAGAAAATGTACGGTGAACGACACAGATATTTTTGCATCATGACATTAGAAATATACGATACCAAGTGTTAATCTACACTATGCGACCTAGGCGAGTGCAAAAAATGCTTAACAATTATAATATACCAATCATTCTATCATAGCGGAATTCAGGAATGAGGGAAATGGAAAAAAGAAAAACCAATATGAAAGTCATTTAACAATAAGTAAAAATGGGCTCGCTCAGGGGTGTACATCTATAAAGTCAATAAATGGATATCATTGCAGAATGGATAATTTACGAAAAATTATGAGCAAAGTAAATCAAAAACTAAATGATTGACAACATTATTCTTGGATTGCAACAAAAATAATTTTCATGGTATGCTGCATAGTATGTGATCAAAAATGCTTCATTCGTCATATATATTGTATTAATAAAACAGCGAAATTAGTAAAAATGCAAAAATAATTCAAATTTTCAAGAATTTCAAAGATTTAAATGTTTGACATGTTAAATTGTTCCATAAATCTGTTGGACCGTAAGAGAGACCCTCAAAATAACCCGTCTAATTTTTATACCGACACCGCGGATCACGTCGGGACGGATCGCCTCGTTTCCCATTCTGATTAAAGTGTATTTTTTCTGAGCTTAAATGTATACGTCAGCATTCTTTCATCATTAGTGTAACAATAATAAACTTTGTCAGTACAAAGTACAGGCCTATAAATATTACTGCTTGAGCAAAAATAATACCTTTATGGATATCATAGTTTTGTTTCTAATTTTACAATAGGTTAAATTAAAATATAAGGCTTCGCAGATTTTTGAATAGATTACTAAACAGCATGCTTAAGCATCAATATTTCTAGTCTTGTATTCATGATTAATTGTGGTTATAGTTAATTCTGGAGTAAATTCTTTGCTCTCAGAGAAAATTTACGGCTGTTCAGATATTGAGCAACATTCTCCAGAAAATTTGCAAAGCACTTGTTTATACAACATCAACTGTCTAAACATTACTTTTCATTCTTTGGAGCTATTTTCTACTTAAATATATTTCTTTCCCCATTGATAATCCTGTACAGTAGAAGAACATTAGTGGGAAATGGAACAAATTTAGTAAGGGGACATTTTGATATTCAACAAGGGTTTCAAATTATTAAAATCAATTGCTAAAAATTTAATTGCAGTGACATTTATTTAAAATAACATTTTCAAACTATAATATATTTGCACAAGATTACTATAGTTCACACAAAAAATTTACTGCTGTGTTCAGTTATTGTTTTATAATAGAATTTCTTAGCCATAGGTTCTAACTACATTTACTGGTTTCAACCAAAGTGTTAGAAGAGCAAGAGTTATAAATAAGAGAACTTTTTATATGGATCAATAATTAGTCATTGTGGATTTTAGATGAATATAATTATTTATAAAACGGAAGACATGAACTCCAAGCTTTACAATTTACATATTATCTTGAGGAAATAAATAGAAATTGCACTTGTAGGGAAAAAAGTCGCCAGGGTATTTGCTGCCCTTGGAAGATCATTTTTTGAAATTTTCACTGGTATGTTGTCAAATTTTTTGAAGATGTGGCATGCTAAATACATTTTCAAATATTGAAATTTGTTTTTTTAGTTCGTTATAGCCAAGCTTGGTCTTACAAAACGTTTTTTGAACAATTTCGTATATTAGTAAAGACTTTTTCTATATATCTGTAGGAACCAATACTAGTAATGTTAGAAAAAATAAATGAGTTAGAAATTATTGAATTTCGCCTTTTATTATTGCAAATGCTTGAGAAATATAAAAATCACTAGAATTTCCTGAAAACTGTAAGAAAACGTGTTGCCAAAAAGAAATTGTAGTTTCAAACTAGTTATTTGTTGTGGTTTTAATATAGGCTTACAAAAATTCTTATAATAACAATGATTATAATTGAGATAAATGGAAAATAGCCACATATTTTTATCAAATTCAGAATACAACAGACCATAGATACCATTATTTAAGCGACACAATGAATTTGCTTAAAAGCAAATGTTAAAGCTAAAACTTTTGACTTTAGATAATCGAAGAAACAGGTAAATGAATTAAAGAGGAAAAGGAAAATCTGGTAAAAATCATGCATTACATGGAACATAGAGGTTTTCATTGTAAATTCAATATAAAATTAGTTACAGCCATAGAATACAACCTAAAGTGGAATGAAACCTAGAGTGGAATAGAGGAATTAGTATGGGATTTTGTAAAATCCTGTTTTAAATCCAATGTATTGCATTATAATGGTGAATCAAATGCTAATTGACAAATGTGCGTTACCGTCAAATAGACGCTTTGTAAAGTGGTGATTTTGAATTAAGACAAAGCCGCGGTAAAAAAGATGTTTCAAATTTAATGTGAAAACTTAAATTGCGTATTAATAGTAGGAAAATTGAATCCGATAATTGCGTAAAAGATCAACCCACAAAATGTTCAGTTGACATTGTATTTAGTTATCTAAGGGAATACAAATGGAAAATTAAAATAGAAATATTATTAAATTTTAAAAAAGCAGGATTAACAGTGGTATAATAATATTCATTATAAGAGTTGCTATGACTACAATTCTGTTGATAAGCATTGCGCTTCAATTATTGCATCCGGAATTCTAAACTCCAAACTAAGAATTACACAGGAATTGATTGTTTTTTTAACAAATAAAACTAATTTGGAAACGGAGCTTCTCCAATTATCTCTTTTGTTCATCACAGTTGGTCACCGCAATCGCCATGTATTTAATAGAAAAGAAGAACTCAGCCAATAAGAATATAATTCACTTTAAATTTAAATTCTGTATTTTACCATGAAGAAAAATAGTGCTATCTCTAGATGTGACATCCAAAACAAAATTAACTTAAATGAAATTGTCCTATCTAAAGGCCACGTAGTTTTTAATAGATATATCAAAACAAAATACTTCATGCTTATTTCTGATAAGGCTAATCAAAAAACAATCAAGGACTTTTCTTTATTTTCAAGAATTTATAACTTGATTAGTTTTAAAATATTTAGTTTTGATTTATTGTTGCTTCTTCACGAAGCCATAGCTTTGCTGATGCCAATCCATGCATGCTAAATATATTGAAGTGATATTTATTTTTTCGATATAAAACATATTACTTTTAAATATGTCTGGCAGCGGATTTAAATACCTGGTGATGATAAACTTCAATGAATATTAGAAATTGCAGAAGACAACTATTTAATATATTGGGAAATACTATTGAATAAACTTAAAAACAGAGGGGTAACCATTGGATTTTCCGTTCCATTCTTTTGCCAGAATAAATAAATCGCAAAATAAATGAATATTCAATAAACACGATTATATAAATAAATAATGCAGTTAAATAATGTGCTTTATTATGTTTCTTAATTTATATTATATTATAAAAAATAAATATTGATACTGACTAGACAGTGCAAATATTGTAGGTCTATTCAGGATCGCAGAATGAATTTTATTTTGGTAGGGGCACAAAAGAGAAAAAAAATATTTTGATTTTTTTGATTTTTGTTTCCTTAGAGATCGCCAAGTGAGTATAAATAAAGTACTGTCGCATAGTTTTATGGTAAGATAATCCTATACGTATTTATGCACTTACTATTCCAAGCTGTTATATCATTATTTTCTTTTCTTAAAATATTGATTTAAAAATATTGATACATAGAAGAACGAGTTTGTGTGCAAATTTTTCATTAAGTGAACATACTACATTTATAATTTTAATAGCCTTTGAAATGGTTTTTGTAACTTGATTTCATTTATAAAAGATGAAAGAATTGCAAATTGTGAGGTCAAAAGCTTTACATTCAGAAATTTGCAATCGAGCCAAGGCTAGCCGAGCCAGCTGGTTAATTAGCCAAGCTGCTTGCTACCTTGAACTGTAAGCAGTCCCTTATGTATTAAGCAACGTATGAGTTCTTACCAGAGTTGCAGATGGGCCGGATAAGGAGAAGAATCGTCTGTCAAATTCGGATATAGATTTTTCAATATAATAGCACCATTTTACGTAAAATTAGCCAAAGTAATGAAAAATATTTATCTGAAATATTTATTCGTCATAAATCCCATAATAGTATATTATCAGGCAGATATGCTTACTTGCGTCAAATTTTGCTTGGTAGTTTTCGGACTAGGCCAGAATACAGGGATTGAAAACGGGCCACACTAGGCCAAGGCCAGATCACAGCCCAATTTGGCCGAATTATATTCACACATAGAAATGTGCCGTTGTTTTCTTAAATTTAGTTAATGTTACTACACGTACACTATTTAAGAATTCTCATAAAAGATTCTCAAAAATTATTTAGACTAAATCCATTAGTTTTCTGCACATTATGGTAAACCAATAAGAAACAGAAATATTTATCATCATTCCGATCAAATTCAGTATGAAAGTTTCATTGGATCTTCTTCTGTGGTGATAACAATATACATTGCACAAATTCCATAAAAATGCATTTGCTTTCAGATACTTAAGATTTGCAAATTCTACATTGCAAAATAAATAACATATAGACCATAACCAATCATTTCAACAGAAACAAAATTTAAATATTACTGTGGAAGGAAATAATAATATAATTTCATTACGTCATTTCTTAAGTAAGATAAAAATTATATAATGTATAGCTAACATTGCAAAAACGTACCTACTGAGTTCAAGCGATTAATAATTCAATAACATCAAGGCATTACTCATTCATTTAATCCTTGTAAAGGTCTATTTAGAATATGCTTTCCCACGTTGAAAGTTTGATTGTCAGGCTAGTGCTGGATCAAAGAATTGAACTCACCTAAACGTTGTATATGTTTTAAGCAACATTTACTACAAAATTAATTGATATAAAGGCTTGCAATTGAAATAATGTTAGCTCATTTCAGAAGGTCTTAACTAACAATAATTCAATCCGATATTGTACCATACGGACCGAAAAACCCCCTAATAACAAGTTATATTTTCAATTCACAATGGAATAAATCAAAGTTAGCAAACAACCATTTGAAGGTACGTCTAGTACACCAGAACTATTAATTAGTTAACCGTTTTGAAAGATATATATTAACCCTTGTGATATGGATTGACTATTCATATAAAACATGGAATTTATTTAGAAATTTTAACATAATTTGAGCATAGCAACCTGAAATTTATTGTCGTATGCTATGCAAAGATGGCATAGTGAATTTTTAGTACCCAGGCATTCAGCCTAGATAAATTCTCTCGGTCTAAAAATGTATTCTAGTATTAGTATAAGTGACTTCAAGGACATCTACATCATAGGCTGGGTAATTGACAAATAATATGGACAAAATTGAAACATTTCCACAGTCAGAAGCAATGGCCTTTAGGTTACCTACAATTATTAGCTAAATCTGTATCAGTTTAATGTAGACATGATTTTTACTGCTGTTTTTGTATACATTTCGTTTTTTTTATTTTGGGTCATTTTTGACACAATAGATTAATTTTTGACCCAGACTAAAAATCGGGTTTAATCCCAAAATATATTGCTTTATATATATATATATATATATATATATATATATATAAAGAGATTAAATAAAATAATAACAAGTTTCTAAGCAGTAGCTTGTTCATCTATTCTTATTCAATGAATGAACAACTACAGTGCTTGTTGTAATTATCATGTAATAGATGAATTTTATGTGCGATGATCAATTTAAACCTTCCACCACACCACTTGACCACAACCTCAACGAAGTTTATACTCCGGGCTAAGCATGACTTGTTGCCTATATTAAGGTTAATATCGCTAGTTAAGATATTCATGTAACGATTCAACTAAATGTACTAGAAGGCAATAATCAAATTTTAAATTGAATTGTATAGTGTACATTAGGGGTAATTTTTGCAAATTTTCACTTATTATCTACATTAATTCGTAGACACTATTTTTCATATACCTACAAAATTTGGTGTTATTATAATAATTAGCTTATGATAAAAATTTTGCATGGCCAGACATCAAAAGGTACTAGCAAAACAGAATATCAGATGATACTTCATTTAACCATGCGAAAAAACTGCTGTGTGTAACATGCATATAAATATTAACCATATATAAGGCATAAACTACTTGTAACATTCAATATCACATGTGTGGTATAAAAAAATCACCCAAACTTTGCTAATATCACAAGAATGCAAAATATAGTATTACTTTCATCAATTTATTTTATATCATCATTTTTCAATAATTCCTACGAGATATTTAAAATTTGGGCCTGACCGAAAAATATCTGCTAATTTAAGTGCTTTCTGCTCACCATCCAGTTTCGAAATGTGCATTACGGATGAGAAAATCGACAAAAATATTACTGGCTGCATCTTACCCCAAACCATAGATTAGATGGACACTGATT
The DNA here is from genome assembly GCA_900660155.1 of Hofstenia miamia. Taxonomy (NCBI): domain Eukaryota; kingdom Metazoa; phylum Xenacoelomorpha; order Acoela; family Hofsteniidae; genus Hofstenia; species Hofstenia miamia. Next base: position 1,282,447 of record CABFPE010000095.1, read on the forward strand.
GAATTTCTTCTGTTCTACGAACTCGTATTCAAAGTTGGAAGCGGCTCAGAAATTTTGCAATCCATCTGCTAGTTGATCCACATGATATCAACCCAATCCGACTCGTCTTTCGCGGGAAGGTTGGTTGTTTTTTTTATCAACGACCCGCACAATTTTCAGCTCACACCCAACAAGGCCTAGTAGCCAACAAAACGTTAGAAAGCTTTCCCGCAAACCACGAGTCAAAATCTAAACTAGGCATTCAAAACTTATCTAATAATACAATCTAAAATTATTATCAAAATAATAGAAAATTTTTTTATAAAATATTAAATGCATCTCAGCTTTTAACTCTTTGGAAATCGAAATTTCATTGCCAAATATAGCCTGCGTTTTGGTTATAAATACGACCCAACATTACAAGCCATTGAAGCTTCTTAATAAAGACTATATTTTTTGAAGCAATTGATGCATTTTAAATTATTTCGGATTAGGTTTCTCAAAATTCGGATTCAAATCTGGCTGATTTTACACTTGTTAAATATCCTAATTCCAAGCTAATTCCAAGCAAAGCATATGAGTTTAATCAGAGTAACTTGTGGCATAAAAGTTATTTTATTATAAACTTAAAGCAACATATTATGCAATGCACATACATTATATATTATACCAGTGCAAAGTTTTTATTGAAAATCCCGTATACCTTTACGCTTTTAGTTTAAAAAGCACGGAAAAAATTTTCGAATAAATGTGTTAAAAAATAATTGCAGCTCTGCAAAAGTTTTAGTTAGCAAGGTTGAGCATTTTGATGCTTTGCGCTCAAGTATTTACTTTGTGAATAGTGGAGAATTTCTTCTCTTACAGTCGGTTTGTTCGAATAGAAAATGTATGCAAGCCTAACGCTATTATACACATCAACTCGACCACCTAGCATTGAAAAGTCTTCAATCTTTACTTAATATAAAAAGAGTTTCCTCACATATTTTCATCATCGATTTATGAACTGTTCAATCAATATATTGCACAAAAAATCTAATGAAAAATTTTTCTAGTAAGCTCAACTTTAATACAAAAAGCTGAGAGAAACCCAAACTAAAATAGTAATCCATGCTTTCAACAAACTGTAATTTGTTAGATATTACAAAAAATGTTGCAAAATTTAATTTAATTTCTGAACAGAGAGAGTTATATAATCGAGTCATGTGCTTCTATAGCTAATGATTACCTAGATAGACAAATTTAATTTAAAACCAATAATTTCTAAAAGAATGTTTCTAACAGAATCTCCAGTTGATACATAATTTAATATTCATATTTAGGTATTTATGCTCAAGTTTTTGCAAAAATATTTTTTCATAAGTTCTGATTGTCTTAATTGACTCTTAATTTGCGTCCAGAAAAAATATGCGCTCGTGAAATTTGATTAAATAAGAAAAAATATTAGTGATTTAAACATTTTACCCACACTTTCCTAGAATTTCACTTAATTATTGATGTTGCTAATTTCTTTGCTTGCACAATAAAATTATCTTTTACATAGAAAACCTAAAAGAGATTTTTAAGAAGTATTACGCTACTGATTTACAAGAACCAAATGGTTTTAGGAACTGTTTCGTCAGCAAATCAAAGCATATATAATCAAGTTTAAAAATCTTGTAATCTTCTAACCTGTGCTGATAACAATCCAATGAAGAAATCAATGAATGTACAATAAAAAAAACAACAAGAACAATTTTTTTGGACAAATATCAAATGCATAAATGACTTGCACTATATTATTGTAGTTAGGCATGTTAAAATTATTTCTTCGTAGCTATGATGCATTTCACCCTATGATTTCCAGTGATTTGATTAGTAGAGGATGAAACGACTAAGTATTGGCAAATTTGATTAATCTTTCCTTGATCCATAAATGTTCAGAATATATTACTAGTTCGGAACGGAAAGAAGCATGGCATCAAATATATTTGAATATGAATGAAGTTGAATATAATTAATATTTTAGATAGTGCAATACCTAGATCCAAGTGGTATCTAATCAATTATTATGATGATGAATATACTTCAAAAAACATGTATCCTCTTCTAACAGATGATTCTTTTTTGGTTGACTTGAAATCGACATGTAGTCAACTCAAGAATTTTAAGCAAGCTTAACTTAAATCACATTCAGGATAGATGTTTGAGACTGGCTGGGTTAAAGGTCGCTATCATTGAATTCTTACTTCCACGATCAAAGCAAAGTAAGCAATGCAAACAATAGCATAATCATTAAGGGCATAAATGTATCATCTGCACTCATAAATGTACTCTTAGTAACAAGCGTAAAAGCAAATTTATTGCTGAAAGAGAGTAGTACAAACCTGTATACTACAACCAATTTACAAAATAATAATAATATGTATATATATATATATATGCAATGTTTTTGCGCAAAATTGAACGTCATAAGGGGTCAATTGAAAGTTTTAGACAGAAAGATGGGATATTTTGAATATATTTAACAGGAAAGTCTTAGGAAATTTTCCATAAAAAATAAACAATGAGTTCCAAAAACAAAATAACTTTATTTCCAAGTTATGCAATCGCCATTACATATAATAACAACTTTACAATACATATAGAGTATATTCAGGTCATCCTTCCTTGCATAGATCGTGAGGGACTTGCTTAAACCACCGCAGCGAGGCAACATTGATATCACCCGCACAAGTGAAATTCTTGCTGCGAAGGGAATTTTTTAGGTCTTTGGAAATTCACCTGTTGGATAAGTTCATGTCAGGCAAGTAAGATGATTGCTTAATCAAATCGGCTTTTCTTCGGGTGAAAATATCAGCAGTAGTGTATTCAGCAAAATAGGGTGAGTGTTATCATCCTGCCACCACTACTTACAAAGCTTTTTTGTTTAAAACGCAAAGCGTACATAACTTTCACTTATTATGGTTTCTCCTGTGAATACAAACAATAGTCGAGGTAGGCATAGAGCTTTACAGTTTTCAAGCTTCGGTATAATGATTCTGCACTTAGAAAATAATGACTACAGACAATCTCTCAATGCACGTGAATGTTAGAAATATATCATGTGACTGGTTATTGGTTAAAAGACTAAATGATATACATGCATAATTGTTTTAAAGTTGCAGTTATACATAAATATCGCACACTAAATACTTGACAGTGAGATTCCCAAGTCTTTCTAGACACGCTAAATATACTTGTAAAGGGGAATGAATAGTATTGAAAACGCGATAAGCAGAGTGGTATGTATTTGAGATATTTCGAAGATAATAAAGATATCTTTTAACTATAGAAGCAATTTTTTTAATTTTAGTCATTAAGAATTCTTCGAAATTTACATCATTGTCAATTTCAACAGCCAAATAGTTAATAGACTTGCTTTGCTTTAATGGTACCTGATTAATACTAAGTTTTATATTTTTTGTGAAATTTCTATTTATCCTGAGAGAGAATATTATAAATTGTGTTTTTTCAATATTTATTTTCAATTGATTATTTGAGAAGTAATTAGTTAAATATTTAATTAATTTTGGAGATTTTTAATTGCATTAAGCGTCTTCAGTGCCAACCCAGTTTTGGACATTGAATTATTTAGCTTGTATATCTTTGAAATTGCCTGAATCCCCAATAAATATTTCAAAAGAGAGAAATACACCATTTTGTATAATCAGACCATATTTTAACACTACAATACACAAATTTATCCATTTTTAGTTGGTGCAAAATTATTACCTCAGCACTGAAGATGTATTTATATCAATACTTATAAAACAGGTATCATCTGCATATTGAGAAATTTCACTGTTTCGACCTGTTGAGTTATGTCATTAACATAAATTGCAAATAGAATGGGACCGAGAATTGTGTTCTGTGAAACGCCTCGGTCACTAATATTAGATTTTGAATTTTTTCCATTAAGTATAACTCGTTGCTGTCGATTTTTAAGGACGTTCATTTTAAATTAATAGATTGGTCATCGAAACTATAATATATTACTTTGTCTTTCAATAAATATTTACTGTTATTTGTGCTATTTTGTATTTCATTTTAGCATGGTTTGTAGTTTTGAACAAATTTGCAATAAATTTGCTTATCTTATGTCAACATTCATTGAGTTAAAAGCTTTGCTCAAATCAAGAAGGGCAACGCAGCTACATTTATTTAGGAATAAATTAAATTTTATTTGCGCTGATATTGATAAAATTGCATCTTGAGTGCTATAACCATTACGAGAACCAAATGAGTTTTTTGAAAGAGTGTTTTCACATTTCAAATACGCGATTATTTAATTAGTGAGTAATTTTTCGAACTTTCTACTAAAAGGATGGCTAATACAAATGGGTCTACAGTTTTTGCGTTTAAGGGATCACTTTTTTTATATAGAGAACTTATGTCAGATTTTTTAAGGATTTCCTGAAATTTGTTGTTCATTATACATTGGTTAAATGCGAATAACAAGTGCTCACTAAAAATGTAGAAGAAGCGCTTAATAATAAAGATTGGAAAATTATAAAATGCAGTCGATTGATTTTTGTCTACGTTTCTTATGGTTTCTAATTCTAATTCACCAATATTTGCGAGTCTAAAAAAAATCACGTTTTTGCTGAAAATTGATGAATATGTTCTTTACTTGTATATTGGGGGAAATTGAAATGACCAGGTTTCTTAACCTCGTCGGAGGCGCATTCATCAAATTTTATACTGAATTACAATATTCCTATGGATATATTAATAAAAAACCAATAGCATAGAACAGCTAAAATTGCTAGGTTGCAGATATCATAGTTTTAATTTTATTAATGTGTACTCTTTTGAGTACATTAACGTACAAATTACCAAATATTGAATAATTGCAATGTTGGATAATATTTTGTTGCCTTATTTTACTGCTATTTATCATATTATACTCCATTTAAAAACGCATGCAAAAACTTTTATACTTACAAACAGTTGAAAAGAAGTAGACTAATAAAACTAACAGATTATAAAAATAAAATAATCAATTATCAAAAAACAGAAAACCAAGTTGGATCATCATATACACAAAGAAAAATATCACATTTGGTGCATTTGAAATGGATTTGTCAAGAGCAAGCAGGATTATAGCATTGATTTTGCTTTCCAGTGATATGTTGTGGCCAATGGTCAAATTTATAACAAAGTTCATCAATAGGAAGAGGCGGGATTGCTTTACATTTCATTGCTTAAAAAGTAGGTACTGAAATTTTACGTCCTTGTGGTTTTTGAATAAATGTACCCTTTATAGGTGTTTCACATAAGTTAGGCATAAAATAATATCACAAAATTTGTAGATCTTTGTTTTGTCTAATACAATTTTTTTTGCGTTTTGTCTAATACAATTTTTTTTGCATAACACAACGTCAATGTACTCTTTTGAGTACACATATATTTTTACTTATTAGACTGCCACATCTAAGGAATTCAACATAAAAAGTTTATATATGCTTAATACAATGCTTATCACATTATATTTACATAGGTATTTATATATATTTGCAATATTAATACTAGAAATTAATAATATCTTGTGTGTTTGCCTTGAACTTTTTGACATGAATTTTGTGCAATCGCAATTTTGTATAGAAAATGCTTAATGTGTTGTAGCAAAGAAAACACTAAAAGAGATAATATAAGTTTACTAAATTTAGTGGTAAAATTTCTTGCGCAAAAATAAAATGATTTCCATTTATGTGATTAGCTATTTATCATGTGTACTCAAAAGATTACACTTGTGGCGATGAGGTTTTAAAGTTTTGTTTATGTGGTCTATTACTCTTATTTTTCTGTCGAAATTTGGTTATCAATATTTAACTCGTTAATGTCAATTGGAATCATTTTACTTTTGCCCCAAATTTTATGAATATATCGCCATTTTTCGTTTGTATTATATAAATCATCGAATTTTTTTTCTATTTTGAAACAGACTTTTTATTTCTTAATTGCTTAATTATCTTGCTTGATCTTTAGTAATTAGTCCAATTAGTAGATCAAATAGTTTTCTTTTAATGCTTAATTGTTCAGGTATGACACTGCCATCAGCACTTGATAAAGCAAATTTGCGCGCTTTTAATTTTACTTCTCAGCCTTCAATTTTTACCGCTTTCTTAATTGCAAATTTCGTTTGAAATGTATCTAATCATGCAAGTTCCAAATTTTAGATGATAGGGCCTATGTGTAGTCCAACGATATAATTTTCAAAGGCATTCGTCCGAGTAATTTATATAATCCCTTGCATAAATTATTTTAAAATAATTAGCATTAGTAGTTATATACTTATACAGTGCTAGAAGTAGGTATTCGACCACCTTGCTATTTTGAATAAATAATGAACCTTAATTGGATAGAGTGTGCATAAGATACTTTGATTGAGAAAGGAAAATCTGTATGTGCAATGCCATAAAATTTATAGAAAAACAATTGGCTATTAATTTTTAATCAAAATTAAAAAACTTGCATTAGAAAAATGTCACCTGAAAAAAAATTTAACAAATTAGCAAATCCAAAAGTAAATTCAAAATAGGAAACATAAATTAAAAATTAACGCAATATATGTACTTAGCAACAAAATTCTCTCTTCTAATATTTTTAGGGTGTCCTTTGCGCAAATTTCAGCTTCAAGGCGATCAGGGATTAATGCAAAAAGTCTTTCAATAAAGCTGTTGAGAATTGCACAGAATTCTTTCTTTATTGCGCTCCACAGCTCGTATTCAGTGTGAAGAGTATGTTGTCAAATCCGATATTTGCCCACTTTCCTCATATTTTCAATAATTTTCAGGTCTGGAGATTGACTCGGCCAGTCGTCAAGGATAGCAATCCCCTTATTGTGGAAGAGTTTTTCATTCCTTTTGAGGTATGACATGGAGCACCATCCTGTTGATATATTGAATCACTTGTAAGGAGTGGCAAGAGTTCCTTCTCTAGAATACAAGCATATTGAAAGCTTCGAAGAGTACCAGTGATGTGAAGAATCGTGCGAAGATCATGCTTCCATATTGCACCCCATTCCATGAGAGATTTCCCACCATACTTCATGGTCCTCCGAGTAAATTGATGCAAAAATCTGAACTTCTGACCAGTTGCTCTCTTTATGAGCAAAGAGCATGGTCACTGAATTATTCGAACATTATAAGGACTTAAAATATAAGTTTGAATTTGTTAGGAAATAGTCAATTAAATTGTCGTGTCTTGTAGTACAGTCAATATTCTTTTAAGGATTTTTTTCAAATTTATTAAAATAATGTATATTAAATTCACCAAATCTATTTATGAAATAGTAGGGTCATTATTTATGAAATTTCATTTGCCGTAACAAATAAATAGTCAATATGATAAATTATATTTGGATTGTATGTGATATTAATCAGTACTTTATGGCATATATTTTCAAATGATATAATTTCTATCCATTGTGATTCAAATATATCATTGTTTGACTTATTTTCAAATGTACGTACTGGTTTTAAACATTCTGGAACTAATACAATGAGCCCGCCACTTCTACTTATCGGTTTTCATGAATATGTCAAAATAATGTAGGTTTGGATTAAACAAATTAGGGTCAATGTCATGCTGTAACCAAATTTCAGTAACTAAAAATATTGTATTTTGACCTATCTTATTTATTAAATTCATTTCTGTTTGAATGGAGACTTCTAGCATTGAAATAAACGAATTTATAGTTATTGCAGTAATATTTTAGTATATTTTCTATTTTCAGTCCTTCTAGAATTGGTCCTGTGTTCAGCTTAATTTCTCCTGAGAAAAGTAATCTTATGAAATAAATATGAAATAAAAATGCGTATTGAAATGATTACGAAGAAATGTACTTAATATAACTGTATAGGTTAAGTGCGGTCATTTTGAGGAGTGTGGATGGGTTTTTATATAGTATATAGGTACAATTTGTAACATAACATAGATGACTAAATAATATATAACAAAATTTACCTTTTTCTGCACATTTTAATAAGAGTTCAGGTGAAGGAGGTTTGGGAAGAAGAGCCGAAGATTTGAAGTATTGGCAGCGTTAAGATATTTGACTTTCGGAATTCGAATTAAAGGGGTGAGAAATTAAGCAAAGTTGGAAGAATCGTTTTAAGACTTGAGTGATATGCGCAATTCCTTTACGAGGTAAGTGCAAGATAAAGATTTAAGTTAACTAATATTTTATTAAGAACTGTAAAGTTATAGTGATGCATATATATATAAATTTAAAATCAGTAACAGGTACGTTTGACAAGCACCGATCTCATGAACTACCTAACCAAGAATTCGTTGCAGGTTGCAGGGTAAATACAATGTGTAATTATTATTGCTACCAATACAACAATAACTGGCCACCATCACGAGCGAAAAGGTTGGAGTTGATGCTGCGTGGCGAATTTAGAAAGAATTTGAAGACAGGAATAACATTGAATCTTTTAGCAGATAGACGCGATAACGTTTCATTGAATAAAGCGATGATATAGCTTTTTTGTAGAGCGGAGTGCTTACAGACTGGAGTAATCTCTAGGAATTAGATAAACCAGAGTGAATTTTTAACAGATTAGAGATACAAGATTATTGATGTTTAGTTGAAATTGCTTGTTGTCGGCAGATTTGAGCGCGTCATTAAAATCTGTGTTTATGAAGACGGGGTTAAAATGCTTTGCTGAATTGCTTTGGATCTACTTCGATAGTCGATAATAGGTATGAACAGGAAATGAAGGAATTTTCGTCATTTGATTTGGAAACAGATTATGAGAACGGACATACTTCAACATACTGCTTGCGATTATGAGAGAGGTTGTTCTGGATTTGATTGACTTTATAGATAAATGAGTTATGAAATGATTGTGTTGTTGACGGATATTTTGAGGTTAGGGTGAGTGATTTTCAGGATGATATCCACTGAATGATTCATATAGATTGAGGGAAGTGAATGATGGAGTTTCTTCTGAGATCTCTAAAAGAGTTGGATTAGTAGCATAGTCTAATGTAGAGCGGAGAGGCATTTGGCGTCTCCAAGAACATAGCATCAGCAAAGATGGTACTGATAATTAATTCTTGGAGTGAAAGCGAGACCTGATTGTCTTCGCTGGGAACTGACGTTATTTGAAATTTTTTTTACCTTTATTCAAATATATAGTGTATTACTTACTTAATTTTAATATTTTCATTTAATAATTTTTGGTAATACTAAACATCTGTGTACTGGTAAGAACCGGCAATATGCGTGCAGTTAGGCGGCCATCAAATCTTTCACCCGCATGCCAAAATTCTAAAATCATGACGCAGAACACCTTGCATATCATGAAAATAAATTTAACTTGAGCAAGTGCTATATAGTTTTGCTGTGTAACCGCTATATTATGCTTGAGGATAATGGACAGACCATATTTTTTTCTCTGCTTCCAAAACACCTTTAGACATTGAGCTAGGAGTGCCAAACAATACTTTTCATGTGTATTCATTGCATCACTGACGAATATAATAAATAAAGTGTTCAATTTGGTTTGTTACATTACTAACATCTCATTGGTTTGGAATTTTGAACCCAAATACCGAAGGAAAATATTTAGAAAGCAAGGTGAAATTTTCTTGGTGATCTTCTGTAGAGATTGCAACAAACATATTTCCTGTTTTACAAATTAAGCTGAGTATTTAATAGGGGGCAAGCCTACGCTGCTCACTAAATTAATGATGTTAATGCATGCTATTCAATAAATATTCTGTGTAATTATATTTAACGTTGGGTGGCGTCAAAGTGATTCTCAAAATACCTCTCTCTCTCAAAAAAACCTGCTCTTTTCTATGAAAAAAACATTTTTATAGTATTAAGTTCTTGCAAATGGCAAATTCTTGCATCTAATCAATTAATATCTCACCCTAGGAATTGTTTTGTACAGATTTCAAACAATTATTAAAGAAATTTAGAAATCTTTGGATATGGAAAATGAATAAATGCACTCCCATATAATCGTAAAAAAGTTTGGTAAAAATTATCATAAATACGTGAAGATATTAACCAATTTTTAATGAAAAAAATAATACTCAGATATTACTCATGTTTAAATCGCGCTTGACAAAAACTAATCTCAAGTAGTTTATTTTTTGTATATAGACTGTCAAGCCCCGTCTAGGCGCGTAGTTTCGTGAAGACAGAGGTCGTTGCACCGCTGGGCGCAAATTTAAAACATAAATGAAAGAGGAAGCATTCTTAAACCTGCAGTGTATTCGGATTTTGGATATTTTCTATAATTCGTGAGTGATGTGCATTTAAAATTTTTTTGAAAAACCATTGCAGACTTTAAACAATTCTTCGTTTAAGTGGAGCTAAATAACCTAAAAAAATTCCTTCTAGCATAAGTCTCCTAAACATTGATGTGGGACTATGCCGTTGATACTGATTTATGGAGGTTGAGAGCTTCATATTATTTTCATAATACAAAATTCATTTATGCCGATTATCTAATGTTTACAATGACCTACAACACATCCCAATAGAACTATTAAACATGTAGTGGTATACAAACATTGCCAGTTACTTTATAGCATTATATGTATGGTTATAAAACTCAAACATGTTCAGGCCGATGCCCATGCCAGCTCAGAAGGAACAGAAAGGTTTTAATTATACATCTGTAGCGCTAATATTTATTCAGTGATAGTACTCATAAAATGATTACTATTTTCTACTTCAGATATGGATTTATAATTTAGCGTTTAATTTAACTTTGAAAATACTCTTGTACATGTTTCTTTTAATAATATATTGAATTCACCAGCGTTTTAAATTATAAAGATTTTCTATTCTGAATACAAATGTCTACATTCATGTCTCTATGCTTTAGCTGTGTTTAGATTTGGATACTTCAATTAAAATAATATCAAAATAGTTTATATTTCCAGTATAACTCATGCATTATAAGACAGTGCTTACTAATGGTAAATAGTTTGAAGACAATTATTGGGATATTTCAGATATAGTTAAGTACCGGAATTGCTTTGTTTGAATTTTGAGCAGTCAATATGAGAATGTTAAGTTAAGCTTAGGCAAGATGCAATTCATTTAGACTAGAGATACATAACATTTTGGATTTTATTGCTGGAATTTGCACTAGTTGATACATTGATATCGATATCTAAATCTATATCACAACGTTTCTATCAAATTTTAATGAAACTCGTTCACAAGCTAACTGGGTTGTTAAGCTTTTAAGTAAGCTTAAAACATTGAAAGATCTTTTGAGCGTTTATGGGAAACGTGATGTTGTTTCATAATACGAGAGATTTGAATATTAACGACGGTAGTAGATCTTATACCCCAGCCAATTTTGGAAGCGAGGAAGGACATATGTGATGAGACTTTTCCAACAAACGCTTTTACGAATAAAATTGTTTCAGGACAAAGCTGCGATAAACTAATTTGAGGAAGACCATTTTTTGGAAATAATTTTTCCTACTAACTTTCAGAGTGTAAAAGTAAAATTTTAAATAATACGGCAATGGTACGCGCAAGGCAAGACTTAATATTATGTATTGTCTTGGGTACGCGTAATAAAGATCTTACAACGATAATAAAAAAAACATTTCACTCCATATATAATACATAAACCGCCTACGTTCTATTAAAATAAATAAAGCTCAATATAGGAAATTATTATTTTAATACGGAGTATACATATTATTAATCTTTTATATCCTCTATCGTAACTACATGGTAATACTCCGTTTTGTTCACACTGCCAAACATTTTTCTCCAAAATTATCAAGAATTTTGAAAAACATTGAATATTAGCAGTAATTGTTGTTTAAGTAGAGTATGTTAACCTACCTACTTAACCCAAATTTTAAAACTTTGAAAAATCCTAAAAATATACATTTTAAAATTTGTAGGAATACACGTTTAACAACTAATATTTTGACCGCACAAATGAAGGAAATGGGATTTGGAAATTTCTCAGGAAGAAAATTGCAAAATGAAATATATAGGGTGATATTTAACGAATGGATTTAAAAAATCTTTAATAACTCCATAATCCTTGGATTGTTTTTAAAGAACAAGGCATTAAAAAACATCTCAAAAAGTTCCAGTATTTCTAAATTGCTTTAATAAAACAATGTCTTTGAATGCACTGCCCGTTCTATAATAAAAACAATAATTGGCAAACTGCTCATAATTGCATTACACTGGTGAAAATGATAAAAAAATTATGAAATGATGAAAAAATGTTACACAAACGAATTTTTAATATTTTACAGCATTTTTAGCTTCAACAAGCTTTGCAGCAGCTTTCACGTCTAGTTCCAATTAGCAGTTCTTTCCAAAATTGCAATATTTCCAAAAAGCTATATTTAAAAAGTATGTAAGTAAAACTATTATTTTTCAAAACTATGCAATATGTTCTCTAAAAATTTCTTACAAAATGCTTCTTAACCAATATGAACAGAAATTTCCATGGGTAACCTCATTCTCAAGATGCCAATCAGAAATATTTATCTCCCATAATCTAAGCAATCTACAAAAAATTGACTTGATTTAGCTGAACTACCGTAGTCATTAATAAATCTTGTGTTCTTGAGTTAATACTATATTATTTATGTCATCTATAGCAGTTGTATGTCATTGATCTAATTAAATCCATCAAACCAGTATACTATATGACGGTTATATTCCTGCGTGACATGCATGCAATTCACTTCATTAAACTTTAAAAATATTGTTACATTGTGTTCATATACAAATATGGCAATTTCAACATGATTAAGATTTTGAAAAATAATAATTATATGTATGACATAGTAACATATTCATCAATTTTTTAGGTAAGTCATTATTCTTGGATGAACTTTTGTCATATCTTTTTGTCAATCAAATTTTACAACATTCAGAACAAGCGCTTTCCAATAAATGAAACGGAAATGACATCCAATTAGATGAAGTCAGTTTTCACCTGATTAATCACCAGTTAGTCACGCCGTGTTGTCAAAGAATGAAATCTTCCGCTCATTACATACTGGAAATTGAAATAACGTAAATCAGGCAGACAACCATATGGATTACATGTATTTCCTCAATGTAAAAGCAGATAAACGAAATAGGCATTATATGATAACTGGATGTTGGGATTTATATTTCCATATATCATCCTTGGCCTAGAGTATACATTAAGCATTTGTTGTGCGCAGATTACCAAAATGGCAGCAATTTTTCAATCATTTTCAACATTCAGCCTATTACTGGCATACAAAAATGCCAAAATTACTAAAATATATCAACATATGATAATAGATATTCCGAATCATTGAAATTCAGTTCAAATTCTATATTTTGGAATGCTAGATCCAATGAAAATACACACTATAATTTTTTCAATCTAGCCATTAAATTGAAAATTTTGCCTAAGTAACCTAACACATTGCATTTGACAGTTTTTGTCAATAGATTGGCAATTTTAATTTATAATGTGTGTAATTGAGATGGGAAACAAAAAATATCAACTTGCATAATGCTAACATTGAAAAAAATTAAGCCAAAGTCTTGCAGTGTGACTGTGCCAAAAATTTTCACTAACTACAAGGGTTAACAGGCTTGCTTAACAGATACACCACTTTGCCATTTGTAAAATCTCATTCACCCCCTCATTTCCAACAATTGCAAATCCCCTGTTGGTGGCCATTATGGATATACAATATTCGGGCATCTCAAATGTCTTAATTCACCCCCTTAAATCCCGAATAGGGAATGTGATGATCTCAATCAAGATTTCAAGGAATAAATTCAGAGATTACTTGTATTCAACATCAGCAAAATCTAAATTGCTTAAAAATAGAAAGCTAAATTTAATGAACGTTAGATGATATTAGAGGTTGCAAGATTCTCATCTAAGGAAGGCACCAAATTAGATATGGAGACCTGAAAGATAAACATCCTTAAAGTATTAGAAAAAGAAGGAGGTCCACTCACTTGTCCATAGGACATTTAGAAATTTATGTAGAGTGAATATAGCGAAGAAACGATGAAGAAACGAATGATGAATGAAGGAGCATACAAAGGTACTTTTAACAGGCCGATTCCTTACATGAAGAATGACTATGATTGTAATAGCCAAACATTGCAAACTAGTGAATATGGAGCAAAATTGAAGATTTTTTCTTGGTTAAAAATTGAGATGTCACAGGATTTTCATTGGCATATTAGATATATTCTTTACATTGAATAGTGCATATATTTTTTGCTTTCATAACAACTTTTACGCTTTGATTCAAAAATTTTTAACGTAATTGTATATACAGAAGTTTCATTGAACAGATTTACTTTCGAAATCACTATTTAATGTTGCATTGGATGTCTATGATTAAATTTTTTTTTTTGAAAATACAATTTACGTTAGCTTTTGATTTTGAATTCCTCAAATTTAGAAGTATACTGAATGAAAAATGTAAAAAATGCAATTAAAATCTCTAAGCATTTGCTTTGTTACTTTTTGTAACTTCATTTTTTCTAGATGATTTTCATCATAATTGAATATAATTTAGGTTCCAGTTCCATTTTCGAAATTTTAAATTTGTATAAAAATTCTATAAAAAATATATATTTGACTATCTACGCCCCCTTTTGCCGTCACTCGAAATTTATTATTCTTTATTAGGTATCAAATTGAATAAATACATAGATTCTGATCTTAGACCAAATTATAATTTATGTCAAATTTGACAACAGTTTAAATTCAAATCAATAGCATGGAGGAAATTACTAGCTAAATTTAGTTCATTGAATGCAAAAAAATAATGGCTCAATAATTTGGCATACATAAAAAATCACTAGAATGCTTAAAAATATTATCGGAAATATTCCTTGTTCTGCATAGGATTTATTTAATGAGATATATTTTGTAATTGTAAGGATGAGTCTTCCATCGGGTTGTAAAAAATATAAAAACTTGAATAACAGTGCATTTCCACGAACGAAATATTTTACCATTTTAATAATATTCCAACAAACAACTAAAGCAAAATTAAATTATATTTTATTCAATAAATTTGTTGACTTTTACACTAACGTGCTCAGCGCCTGTCTTATTGAACAAGCGAAATAAATTTCCAAAAACTTCTGTAATTTCTAGAATTGATACAAAGCAATAGCCATGATTAAAACTGAAGTACGCTAAATTTTGCTAATGGCTTCATTGACAATGCTCAGTGAATTGTCTAGAAAGAGATTATGGTTTTGGTTTGCGTGGTAATTTGTTTGAAATAGCAATATAAGTAAGCATACATCCACCGGCCGCACTTTCCGATTCTCAAGCTTTGATGAAATATGCGTTCATTATTTGCAGTTAGAAGGATAGTTGACCACCATTAGATTCAATACATTACTAATTTACTCATAGCCTCACCCATGCAGCAAACATTCCATTTTTGATTTGAGTAGTATTTGCAAATTTTTATAAAAACCAATCCTGGACAGACGATATAAAATCTTAAAACAAATAAATTTTTGTGAATGGTAAATATCCAGTATTGTCAATCTGGAAAAGCTATTTTTCCGATCTATTAATTTTGGAATTTCTGATCCATCTCTTGAGTCAGGTAATTTTAGGTTGAGTTGACGCATTGGTTTCTTTATTTAGGAAAGTTTTTATCTGTCATTTAAGCGTCTAACTATAATACAAAATGTAAGAAGTAATTTTTTGGCAAATGGTGAAATACTTTTAGGATGGAATTCCGAAATTTTCGTGGGGAATTATTTGTTCAAAGGGCTTTGAATGAAACTGCTACTAATTACTAATATAATATATATATACCAAGATCTTAACATATTTCTATGGAGAGACGTCCAATTTAATATATGCAAACCGATTAAAAATTAATTTTGTTTTCGTAACTAAGCAGCTAACGTTCCTATATCATTTTGTAGTTTTCCATAGAATTGTTGATAATATTTTCAAAACAACAGTCAAAGTTTTTAACCAATTACGAATTGGCCTTTTGTAACATTGAATTTTTAGTATGCAATCGGATTTAACAATGTTCACAACCATAAAATTTTGAGGAATATATAAATTCTCAATTGCTTACCTATTAACAACCTTAAAACTTATAGAAAATGCTCACAGAATAAAAAAACTAACAATTATTTCCAATGAATCAGAAAGCGATAAAACAAACAATTGTTAAAATATTAAGCAAACCATTCGCTTAACCCAAAGATTGCAAAGCTGGTAAAATTGGCTACAACTGATATTGGTGTATAAACTTTTGATAGTAGAACTGCTTTTTATTGAAAATTTTCTGAATATTGATTAATTGTTTAAACATTAAGCAAATATGCTGTTGCCGAGGTAAATGGCGGTCTACTCACATTCAACCTGGTGTAAACAAAAAATAAACATTGTAGACCTTTCAAAATTTTTCAATTTGAAGGTTTTAAAGGATTGGGTGCATTTATATTATAAAATTAGAGAAAACAGATATTAATTTAATTCTGAATGTTGAATTTTTACTGCAAAATATGATATAATAATTGCAATAAGATAAAGTTTTCATGAAATTTTAGCTAGTCAAATATCTACAAACGTCTACCATTGATCTGTACGCACAACATTTTTATGGTTTCAGACAGAATCGCAAAAAATGATATGAACAAAAAATCATTACGATTTAATATATATTACGAAATTTACTAGGGAAAATCATTTCAATTACATGTTGAAATCAAAGTTTTAAAATAAATAAAAATAAAAAAATTCATATGGAAAGTAATTTTATAAGAAATTAGAATTTTCCTCTTGATATTCAAATTTATTAAATTATTTCGATAAAAATATTGCTTCTGGCATAAAAATTTTAAAATTTCGATGTATTGAAAGCTATAATATGCAGAGAGTTCATTAAAAATTGATAAACATGCTCAGCTAAGCACTAACTGAAAAATGTTTGCAATTATCAAATTATTTGTAAAAGATATAAGAGAATTTGAATTAATGATAAAGTAAAAATGAAATATATTTCTTTTATGCTTTAATACTGAAAATGAAAACATCAAAGTGCTTAATACAAAATATCAAAATGTTGCATGTCAATCTATTTCAAAAATAGCACAAATTGTTTTGTTTCAAAATATATAGCAATAGCACAGGCTAAGGGGAACGGAAGAGAATTACTTGAGCTATTTTTAATACTGAATGTACAGACATTGTGCATATTGTATGCTGCATAATATTTAAGTCATAGGTGCAGTATATGAAATACATTATGTTGAATTGATATTCACACTACTAAATGTATATACCACACGAAATTACACCAGTACATTGTTCTTGCTAATTTTCTATTTTTACTTAACCAAGATTTGAACGAATAGGCAAATTAACATTATCAGTTCCAACGAATTAATTAGTCCCAATAAGTAAACAATCAGTCTTGACGGTTTCACGTAACCATAATTTCGTCAGATCTTGCTTGGCACACGTCAACCAAAATTAGAAATAATTGATTGCAATTAATAATGATGAGTAAGATTGAACTACTAATTCTTCAAACCAATAAGTTATACTATATTTATAATTAATTGCCATTTATAATAACCAAACGAATTCTTTTAACACAAAAAACGTGCAGGTACATATACTACTAATTATGCTAATAATCTCATTGAATTTGTTGTTTTTAGAAATTTTGCTTCTATTCCATAATTTTCACATTTGAAACATCAGACGTAAATATATTCTCAAGGAGTAATCGTTTTTCTAATGTTAATGCCGCTTAAAAAAGATTAGAGTGTTTTTAGTCACTATAAAGATTCCTATAATTTTCCAAGTAGCATGAATCTCTGTGATGTTTACAGTTGTGTATTTGTGTGTTATACATACCAGCAGATTAATAGCAAATTATCAAGCAAATTTTTGTTCCCAGTATTTATATTCATCGTTGTAATACCATTTTTAGTGATCTACAGCAATTCTATAAAAAAAGTACAACAAAATAGGTAAATGGAACACGCATCTGCATCACTATTTAAAAAAAAATAAAGTTTATATTCTATTGATTGCTCTTGAAAATCTAATGACATTCTATTGGTTTTTTTCAAGAAATTTCATTGATTTGATTTCAATTCATGCTTAAATATAGTATCAAATTCAGCTATGATTTATATACTGTATATATATATATAAATTGATGAGCATGGCATTGAGAAAAATATAAATAAGATCGTATTGCCTTCACAGAAAATAGCCGTAATTTTAGTGATATACAACCTTTGTTTGAGCTTCTAAACATTTTAACATCGAGATCACAAAAATGATTAACTACAATAATTCACAGCTTCAAATTATTACGCAATTAAAAAATCTTAGCATTAAAATAGATAACGACTTGAACTGGAAATAAGAAGTATGTCAAATATTAAGTAAATCTTATGCTTCATTTCCTAATGTAGTATTTTTTAAATTTCCACTCATAAAAATAGAGATTTGCAAACTTATGTCAAATCGATTTACACTTCCTCTTCTTTACATTGGGTATCAGGAATTGCTGTGAACAACCGGAAATCAGTACAAAAACCACTCAAATTATTTTCTAAACTTGAAAAAACTAATGAAAACATAAAGTGTGGAAAGAAAATGTAACCTTCAACATCCTTTTCCATACAATGCAACGAAAAATTGGTCGTTTCAAAATTTATAATAATTTTATATATAATCAATAAATATGGAATACATCTGAAATGAAATGCGTCGGGCATAGAAAAGAGTTGAAATTCATTACCAGTAAAGTAGACAGGAGAGCATGATTTGCAACATTGATTTTTTTGGTTAAATCAAAAAATACTTCCTCAAAAAATAAAAAATGTAATTCACTAAAGTTGCGAGATATACATAAATTACGTTTTTCAAAATGTTGAAAGTTATTTAGAGCTTCACCCATTCTTGTTGACTCAACTGAAAAATTGCTAAATACAAAATCAATACCTATACTTCACCAAATTTTCTTTAAAAAATATATAGAAGTTTACTGTTAAAGACAATTATTTAGATCAACAATAATAAACAAACAACAACCAAAATAAAAATCTGTCATGGCCTATAACATTTTAGATTAATGAATGAATGACTGCTGGGAGCATTATTTTCCAGTAGCAGCTTAAATTACCACACTTAACTATATATATGTATATATATATATATATAACTGCTTAGGCAATCAACCACAATTATTAAGTCACAGAACCAAAGCCAAGAAAACTTACATGCAAGCTCTAACATGTTTGAAATGAAATTGATTTGCAAACTAAAATGTTGGCAATATTTTATATTATATGAAAAGCATTATAACATTCATCAATTTTTAGAACACATGCTTACAAATGAAACTGAAATGAACAACTCTTGTGAAATAAAACGAGGTTTTGACAACTTTGGTATTCATGATTTTTGAACTGGTCTAATTTGGTACTAATTTCTTTGCTAGAATGAAACAGTTAGTACATATAAACACCATTTTCTACATTTCATATCGCATATGTTGTATTATCGTATGCCGATTGTGCGATTATTACATTGAAACTAACCTGCAGCAGTTACGACACACCAAAAACATTTTTATAGGAAGAATCTAGAACAATTAGGTAAGCTCAATCAAGTTAAAAAGCAGTTTGCCTTTGAATGATGTACCATAATTTTCAAGATCGGAAATTATCTACGATTTTCCAAAAATACACAATTTACGTAAAATGATTCAAGTTTTTTAAAAACAATATTATTTAAAAAATGTTATGTTAATTTTAAAAAATTACTCGAAAATTTAAACACTGAAATTTATTAGCTGACGGTTGCTATAGGAACACAAAAATGCATTTCTCGCAACTTTAAAAAATATTGCAAAGTACATTGTCTTTTCTAAAAAAATTCTTAAGAGAACTGATGAAAATTATATTATAAATGAGATATAGAAATAAATGAGAAACAAGTAAATGATTTGTAATAAGAAATAAAAAAAATAAAATCGTTAAATCAAACTGTGTTCGTTCTTTGTATTCAAAATAATTGAAAAAATATATTATTCAAAATTTCATTTTGTAATCAATCAAAATAAGGACTTTGCCGCATCTAAGCGTCTAAGCAAATCAATTAAAGATGGTTGATATATTAACCAAAATTTGCAAACAGGCGCGGATTGGGCAATATTTTTTAAGTGCTCAATTGCCTATGTCTTAGATTAACTGTACCCGAAAATGCTCACATTTTTGGAAATTATTCATTATCCGTCCTCGTACCGCAATTTCTTAGACGACACCTTCTATCCTTCAAAAGTTAAGATCAAATTGGAATTTTTGGGTTTTTCAACGAAAATGAGAAGAGGAACATAGTGAATCATGATAATGAAGGCACATACATGTACTAGCTCAGAAGACATAGTGATTTGAATTTTTATATAAAATTATTTAAGGAAGTTTGGATTTAGAATATTTTCTTTTCGAATTCTTGAGAAACAATCTAACGTTTTCTGTATAATAAATGTTAATCAAACATTCTCTAATGAATTGAAGTAGATCCATCAGGTTCAAGTATCCATTCAATGAGATAGACTACGCGAGTACATAGGAAAGTTTCGGATACCTTTTAATTAAGTTTTTGTTTACATTCGTGTTTATTATTCATTGTTCAATGAAAATATTTCAAATGTAATTTAAATAAAGTTTAGTTTTACAAAACAAATAACCTCCTTAACCTCCTTGAACTAGAACCTGTGTCTTTTTTGTTACAAACTATATTCAAAATCAAATGTCAGATTGCCGAAATTCGGTGCATAAAGAAAATATCAAATATATAAATTAACCCTTTCTTGCATAGAACTTATTATTTCAAGCCAGAACCATAAAATTGAAAATATACATGTATTTTAGGATTATTAGACACAACTATCTCAGTGCCATCTGATGGTCATACACTATACTAGAAATTGTAACGTTTGTGTCAAAAATGATATACCGTATTTACCCGTGTATAAGCCGCATCCGTAGATAAGCCGCACCCCGAGTTTGGGAGAAGATTTTTAAGAAAAAAAGTTTTTTGAGCAATATAAAAATTCACAAGCACTGAATCAACGAAACATATTTATTTACATTATTCAGATACTTTTTACAAATTTGAAGAAAAGAAACCTGCATTTCCGCGATTTATTGTCTATCTTAATACATTAAGTAAAACTATAAACCTATATAAATCTTGTAAAGGATGCTGATCTAAATTGCTCTTGATATTTGCATGCACATTATTTCTAAACTAACAATACATTCTAATACTTTAATATTGTTTTATTTTTAATAAATTAATTGTTTGTCTTTTAGACAAGAATATTACTTTACTTTAATGTATATTACAGCAAGATCTCGTACTTTAGTTTACAATGTATGTGCAAATTAGGTGTCTTCGCCAGGTTTTTTTGTAGATAAGCCGCACCCTCGCTTTGGGAGCAATTTTTCGTGGAAAAAGGTGCGGCTTATACACGGGTGAATACGGTAACCAGTACAGATGAAAGTGTTTGGGAGATTCCTAGGCCTAAAAACTGGTAACATATATAACAGGAATGCAAAAAAAGGTTAACTTCTTATTTAAAAAAAAAATTCACTATGAATAACTTAAAAATGTTCACAAACAAGATTTCAATGAAAAGTCCTTAAGCATCATTGTCGAAATTGATCAAAGAGGAAACTTTTGGCGAACTCGAAATAGCAACGATCCGATTTATAAATAAACACCAATGCTCTTAGTTTGAATAATGAAATAGAAAATACGATTTTCCAGACTCGTTGGTGACATGGTAATTAAGAGATTTTGCGCTTTGTTTTTAAATTAATTGTTGTTTTTGTCAACTGTAATTATTTTTTGAAGTATGATTACTTGAGCTATGCTGCTGACTCTACTACCAGCAATTCTAATGAACTCAAGTCTAGATAGACAAAAACTATAAAACTTTTTACTTTTAGAATTTAAGAGAATACTACGTTTTATATATTACATAGTCTTACTTAAAAATGATACCAGCGAAATTATAAAAAGATAAATACATACTTATGCATATGACTTTTTTACTTTGTAAAAATTTCATTTAAATGAAAAAAATTCGGTTTCAATTTTGTTAGGGGAGGCCCTTACACTCCCAATTTTTTTGCGCGAAATATTCATCTTGCAATAATTTCGAGAACAATATTGAGAGCAGATTGATAAAATAGAATAATTCAAAAGCAATTACCTACATCCAACTAAAACAAGGCAATAAAACAAAAACACGCACAAGCACGTTAATTAGATAACCAATACTAAGAATTACCAATTTTACGAACCTCTAAGCTCATTGAAATGTTTTGTTTTCCTTAATATAAGCAGAAATTTCATCAAATAAAACAATGCTAATTATTACGACAAAGATTTTTTAAGCTTTAATACCAATAATTATATAGGAAATTAACATTTTGTAAATAATAGTTACACTAGCAGACATTACGTACTTTGACAACAAATTACACCAATTACTTGCTTGAAAGGATAATTATTTCTTCATTTATATCTAAACTGCAGTAAATCGCGATTAATTTATTGTGCATATATATATATATATATATATATAGGTATATATATATAATCAGTCACTATATCTACATAATGTCAATTTTTTTAAAATTTATTTCTACGATGAAATTTTTTCTTCAATAATTACTACTTCAAAATGTTATCTAAATTTTGTAAGAAATCTAACTATATGCATTGAAGAATATTACATAAGTTAATAAATAAAAGTGCTTTCTAATATATATATATATATATATATATATATATATATT
>CABFPE010000095.1:1305593-1324153 GCA_900660155.1 Hofstenia miamia
TATATATATATATATATATATATATAGTTTAAAGAATTCATGAAAATTAAGTTTCTTTACTAACAAAGCAGTTTTTGCACCCTGGTTAGCTTACACTAGTCTCAATTACATTGTATTCTTCCTTGCAATAAATTGTAATTCAGATATTGGGAGGTTTAGTAACTTGTAAAAACTTTCTAAACTCTCTAATTTAAATTACCCATAATTCATAAGTTTTCTCTCTTCCAGATTGATGTGGCCAACACTCGCAAAGGAACTGAGAAATCATTCAAAGACCCAATTATTCTATTGATGTTTATGAATTGTGCGATAAATGGTTCAAGCATGAAGAAGTTATTATTTACTTATATTTACATCTAAATTAAATTATGAAGTTGAAGGGTATTTGTGCTTTAAAGAAGTGATTACGATTAAAATGCATAGTTGAAATCATAACTTATGATTTATGGTGATACACTAACCAGAATTGAATCAAGAGAGATTTTTTATCGTACCAAATAAAAATTACGCGGATTACTCAATCCGGATTTATATAGCAGCTCTAAAACAAAAGATATTTTATATATTGTTTCCCATTAGAATGATAAGTGCGCCTTCAATAATTTGGTTTTTCAAAAATATTTTTTTCGCTCCGATACTTTTTATTTGAAATAAATTTAGGGCAGCCTAGACATTTTTAGGCATATATGTCAGTCAGAAAAATACTTTCGGTAATATAAAAGGAAATGAGGTGAAATTATTGGAATGTAGTATTTCCACACACCCTTCTTTGTATTAATGCTTTCATGAGCATTTGTTTTAAGTGGAGAAAGCCATTTATCACTTTGCTGGGGATGAGTAATAAGCTCTTAATACTTCATGTTAAACGAGATCTTTTAATTAAAATAAACTGGTTCGATAACTACATTTGCATACTTCAGTTGGCTAAAAAAGCAGGAGAATATCTTAGGGGAATTAAAAACACTCATTTCAAACTAATAAGCATATCATAGAATAATGTATCTTAAGAAATTCTTAATTATTTTAATGCGTCAAAATATTATATTATCTTATAAACTATAAGCAATGTGATTTATCACTTTCAATTAATAAAGTCAGTGCCTTTCCCAATAAAGTAATGTCTTATAATTCATATAAATTTTCATGTATACACTAAGAGACCTACGAACAAACATTAAAATAGACACTAAAAATGCAACATTTAATATTTGGAAAATACACTATCGAAAAAATTTCCGCAAGTCTTACTAATTGAATAATAACAAAAATTTCTCTATTCAGTATCTCAATTAATTCTGTGACTCTTAAGATATTTATCAATGAATAATTTGTTTGAATACTTTATGAGTTTCATAAAATGATAAACTAACAAATTAATAAATCCAGAAGAAATATGGGTTAATATAATTGTATTAGCACAATTTATTAGACAAAGTACATAAATAATTTAAAGTTTAAAGTTGTATTATTAAACAGTTTAAGATATTATAAAAATAAAAATGTTCAACATGCTTGTAAATTAAACTATTGCAAACGAGTGAGATATACACACAACAAAAAAGCAGGCAAACATGAAGACATAGATTTACAAAATAAACTACATTATGTACTGTGATGCATTCAAAAACAAGCTAACATTGAGAAGTTTATGCAAAGTTGGAACTATAATATAAAAGAAGTGGCTGACCTGAGCGAATGAAAAAATGTAAATTGTGAGAATGAAAAAGGTATTGAATTGAAGAAATTTATATGTCAGCATTCACCGCGTGCCTTAGTTTCAGGACTAGAGACTCGCAGTTAATGCAGAAGCATGTTGAAGAATTCTAAAACAGTTAGTTTAAAGCACTGATTGTAGTTAGGCGTGTGCTACATTGAGGAGCGAAAGTGGACTTACATTACGGGAGAGCTACGATGAAGCAAACGGAATTGACGCGGTTTCCTTCATAAATAAAATTCTTTTTTTCGCTGACGCAGTGAATTGATTGGGAAAAGCACTCGCTTTGTCCCGTGGCATTATTTGCTTCATTGTGTGCAGCACAAGAGTTACTATGGAGACAAAATCCATTGTATCAGCAATGATAACCTCTCTTCGCGGGGAAACTACACTGTTCTCCCCGAGGGGACAGTCCAGCCTCCGGCGCTTTGTGCTGCGGAGACCACAGTAATTTATCATTGCATAAAGAATATCGTCACAATAAATGCTTTTTAAATAAAAATGCATTGACGTTATTGTAATAACCTACGCAGTTTATTAGTAATGAGGATGGCCTTAAACAATTCGATAGTGTTTCAATTAGGCCTAATAAGATTCGTACGTAATCAATTAAAAAAACTATTAATTCATTTATACATTAAATATTTTTAACAAAACGCATTAACAATATACAGATTTCAACGATTTCGCTTCGAATTATCTACCGTTTCATTCATGACTAATTCCGCTAATTGCACTTCTTATAATTAGAGGTGAAAACGCTCACAATAAACAAGTAGAAGAAATGGTGGGATAATTTTCTTTACAGATAGCAAATAACGTCAATTAACAAAAATTAAGACGCAAACTGTGATATGAAATACAATACAATTTTAATATATTTTCTCTGTACTTGAAATTTTTTTAAGACAATGTCATTATGAATCTCAACTGTTTGAGACTGACTCGATAATTAATAAAAATGTATTTAGGTTAATGAGGAAATTCCTAATAGCACCAGGCAAGAAACTTTGATAGCAAATCAGTATAAATAAAGCACTTAGAATCGAATTTGGGATTACCTTCCTCAAAGTCGTACACATACATATGCATAAACTCAAACTAATAGCTCCCAGAATACTTTCCATCTAAATTAATCTTTCACTTACTTAAATATATTCATCTTCTCTGTTTAGATTTCCTATTTTACTGTTATTGAAGTAATGGTCACATTCGAAAAATGTAATAAACAAGGGATTCAGTAAAAGATTAAGAAAAATTTACTAAATTCTTGATAGAATATGCAATAGTTAAAACGTAGCGAGATGAAAAGAACTTCCCACCAGCTGCCAATGATGAAATTACAAAGTGCAAATGAAGTTCATTTCTAAATCTAAACTAATTACTGTTTTTTCAGTTCTCCGAATGTGGTTAGCATTCCTGTGGTTAGCATTTAGCAATTTAGGGGTCATAGCCACGCAGCGTTCAATAAATTACACATATTTTTTCTCATGTCAATAATTTTCCACTTTTTCATAAACTCTACTTCTTAAAAAATGGCATTAGTATTTGATAGATACTGATATGCATTTTTCAACTGAAACTTAGTTATATAATACCGGTATTTGAACTATCAATATTGAGGAACAGGGGGGAGGAGATCAAATGCTCCTTTGGCCACGGCCCTGGTGGTGAGTGATTAGATATGCAGATCACCTTAACTCAAAATTTTCAGAGATATCCATTTCCCCCAATGATATGAGCTATTTGCTTATGATAAATTGGATATCAAAATACAGGGTGTAAACTCTAAAGGTCAAGATTTCGCGTGCAATTGTATTTTATCTCAAAAATGCACCATAAAAAATTTTTTGTTTGTTTATCTTTACTAACAAATAGCATTTTTTATTTGCGCACTTTCATTTTAAAAAAATGTCGCTTTCAGTGCAACAACGGGCAAAATGTGTTGCGTGGTTTGAAACACAAAAAAGTGTGGTTTTGGTGCAACAAAAGTTTAGATCAAAAAGAAACACCCCAAACCTCTGGTGAATATCTTGAAAAGGTCAGGTTCGTCTTCACTGAAAACCCAAATTATTCTTTAAGGCGTGTTGCCCTTGCTACTGGGATGAGTCAGCAATCAGTTCATACCTGTCTAAAATCTATTAGATGGCATCCGTATAAACTCCAACCAGTTCAATTTCTATGTAGAGAAGATTATCGGTGTAGAAATGATTTCGCAGAAAGAGAAATTGAAAGAATTAAAGATGATAAAATCATTTACAAAATCTTAATTTCTCTGATGAAGCACATTTCCATCTGGATGGGGAAGTGAACCATCATAACTGTCGATACTGGGCTCCTAAAAATCCTCACTGGTATTCAGAAAAACCTTTGCATTCTTCTAAAACAACAGTTTGGGCTGCAATTTCTAACCAAAAAGTGTATGGTCCTTACTTTTTCGATGAAACAGTAACAAGTGAAGCCTATTTAAGGATGTTAAAGGAGCAATTCTACACTGGATTGTCAAGAAAACAAATAACAATGATATTTATGTATGATGGTGCTCCACCTCATTGGGGACGCATTGTAAGAAGCTTCCTTGATGAAAAGTTTCAAAACCGATGGATGGGACGAGGATCAACAACAATGCCATGGCATCCACGATATCCTGATGTGACTCCCTGTGATTATTTCCTCTGCGGTTTTATTAAGTCACATGTGTATGCAAACAAATCAGACAGTATTGATGAACTCAACAGCGTATAAGACGTGCTTTTACCTTTATAACCAAAGATATGCTTCAGGCAGTTTTTGAAAATTATCAAGGTCGTCTTCAATGTTTGATAGATAATGAAGGAACTTTATAAAACTGATCAAAATTAATGCTAATAGTGCTATTTGTTAAAATAAATTGTTTTTTGTTTTTATCCTTTTTTATTTATTTTTTATTTAAAAATTAAATCTTGACCTTTAGATTTTACACCCTGTACAATCAATAAAATATTTGTTATAATGACTTAAGTGCATTTTTACGCACACTAAGTAAATTCTTACTAACTTGTGTTTGCCTAGCGAACTGTATATTTGTGAGCGAAGTTTTTCAAAACATTGGATACTGAATAATTTTAAGATTGGCTTTGGCTTAAGCACAAGAAATAATCTGCAATATCATATTAGTTCTCATTTTTCCCTAAATCTTTCTAAAAATTTTAGTGAATGCTTCAGTTCTTGATATATTTTATGAGTTTCAATTAATGATTGGTTCGTATGTTTATTTAATAATAATGTTAAAACATAGATTGCTTCTACTTACACGCTTTGAGATTTCACAGTCTCTATTAATGATGGAAAAACAGAGTTCAAACATCAAATTGCACTCTAATTGGTTAAATTCTAAGTGTAAAGTTGAAAAGTTAAGGTTAAGAAATGAACTCAATTAAAGCAGTTTATGCTAAATTTTGAAAGCAATGACAGTAATTATTAAATTACCTATGAAAAGAAATACCATTTCAGCATTCGTTCCTGTAATTCAATTATAATATGTTTGAGGAAAATTGATCAGAATAAATTGAGCATGTCTTCTGACAACATCATCTCATTAAGCATTGTAAGAATCATTACAGTATAAAATAGGAAGAATTTTTTACAAAATTAGCTTAATAATGCATTTCCTTTTACGAAACATCCAACCAGGATGTCATTATTTTGACAACAGCATTGTTCGATTAAAAAACATATTGCCTAAGTATACTTAGAATTATGAACTAACTTCGTGGAAGCTGCAATAAATCAACTCAATGTTCCTGAACACCTATGCTTACAATGATCAGATAAGTCGAAATCATATCGTGCTGAACAATATAATTTATTGATATTTCTACTTGATGAAAATTTTGAGCATTGCCTATTCAACGATTTAGGTAAAGGAATTAATAAAAGAAATTAAAAGAAAGCTTGATTAAGAAACGCCTCCACATGTTGATTTTTCTTAATATATTTTGTTTCAATTTGAAGGCCGTGAACGTTATTAAGGCAAATGCTAAATTTCGCATCCAAAAAGTATTTTTTCAGTTAGAATCAGAAAAATAAAGATACTCGAAAAAACAATATCACTTTTATAGGCTAAAAATAGTTTAAAACACATTTATTTTCTAAATATCACATCTTATACACACGGCTACAACATTGAACATTTGTTTTCTGATGAAACATTTAGTGACATTTTATATGATATATATATATATATATATATANTGTATATATAGACATATATAGACATATGTAGACATTCTTTTGTAGCACTTCTCAAACATTTTTTCCTGTACATTTATTGTCATTTTCAGCAAGAGTTTGCAGATTTAAATATACCCGTCTTAGTGGCATCCGATCCTTAAAATATCGGGGAGCCTAGAAGTTCAAGAACAAGAAAACAACTTTTTTTTCAACTAAAAATGCAATTTTTTCAAGAACTGTCAAATTCTTCCCTCACCTAATGTTCAGTTAACAAAACAGTCTGAACAATATTGTTTCCTGGAAATAGATCAGTCAAATTCAATTCAGGCGTGTTTGAGCAAAGTCAGATTTCGTAGCACCAATGCTTCATCCACACAAAGGTGTTGTTCGGTTTTAGATATCTTTATTTTTAGTGAATTGTGTGTGTCTACATTTTTTATGGGAACCATTTCAAATTATAAAAAAATATGGTTCAACCAATTTTGCATTAATTGCCCTAGCCAATCAATAAAAAACATTTCAAAATTTAATTTATATATGTAGATTCTTTAGCAAAAATCATGTTTGCATGTACAAAAATATAGCAATGGGTTTTATTAATGTTTCCTAATAACATGAGTCTAAGTTAAAAGTCCTTGTTATATTTTAGCAAAAAGTTGAAACTAATTTTGAGGTCGATCTTTAACAAATTAATGTCATTTTGATAGAAAAATAACGTCAATTTTTTGGTAAATCTTAATAATCATCCATCTATATTAACCTCTATAGTCTATAGACACAATTTAGCCTAGTATACAGTAAAATATTTAAAAATGATTTATTCATTGTACGCTTTTTTGTGTCTAGAATTCCTTGAATAAATTACTTCCCTTTGGTATCCATTGAAGGGGGCCATGGCCTCCTTGCCCCCCTCTGGGAGCACCACTGGTCTCTTATGTATACAAATTTTTCCTACGCATATCGTAGATTGATGAAATGGTTTAGCTTATATTAAATTTCCAATTTCATTGGTGACAATAACAATAGTTCAATTTAACATGTTTTTAAACTCATGTTAGAATCAACCTATGTACATTATTCTGAAGACCAGCAAGTGTATTAATGGAAGCGATCTTATACTTTTATTAGAAATAAGATAAAAAAATACAAACCTCAATGTTATAGCGTAAATTAGATAAATTGGTAAAAGTGCAAAACACTGCTCTTTATGACATCTCTTAATAGCAGTTTTTAAACGGACAGAAATGTTTTAGTTTTCTTTTTCACAATTTTAACAAAGAATAAAAANTATCCATGTTCGCCATAATCATTACTGCTGCGCGGTTTTTAGGATTCAGCGCTCCACTTAGTTTTCTGATTCCTCTTCAGTTTGGGGTTCTTCGTTTATTTCCCACTCCTATTCTATCAAGTCTTCTTCTTCAAAGTACCCTTGTTCTTCTCCAATCATATTTATTTGTTTGTGACACTCGTCTCTCTTATGTCCTTTCTTTCCANTCTGGGAGCACCACTGGTCTCTTATGTATACAAATTTTTCCTACGCATATCGTAGATTGATGAAATGGTTTAGCTTATATTAAATTTCCAATTTCATTGGTGACAATAACAATAGTTCAATTTAACATGTTTTTAAACTCATGTTAGAATCAACCTATGTACATTATTCTGAAGACCAGCAAGTGTATTAATGGAAGCGATCTTATACTTTTATTAGAAATAAGATAAAAAAATACAAACCTCAATGTTATAGCGTAAATTAGATAAATTGGTAAAAGTGCAAAACACTGCTCTTTATGACATCTCTTAATAGCAGTTTTTAAACGGACAGAAATGTTTTAGTTTTCTTTTTCACAATTTTAACAAAGAATAAAAATGCAACATTCGTCGAGTACTTTGTACTTAGTATTATTGTATTCAGAATTAATAGAGATTTTTATTTTATACATTAACAATACTAATCGTTTTTACTTAAGAACATGTAATCTTGCGTATTATGCCATAAATGACTCTCGACAAATGATATGCTTCAAAATTGAGCCAATAGGATAAACGTTTACATACATACAAATGGTGCAACATTCGTTCAAGTTGAGATTTATGATATGAGAGTACGAACAAACCGTTCTTTTATATCGCTCTATAGTAGTGAAAACCGTTTTGACATTTAGGATCAGAACTAATACGTCAATCAAAATATTATTGAAATTCATTCGTAATTCAATTGTTTTTATCAACATTACTTAATGTTTTTCTTTGTTAGTTTCAACATGCTGTAAAAATTTTACTAAAATTTTCTTCGTTCAAATTTTTGGCATAAATGTCTTCATACATGTATTTATAAGAATATTGATAGGCCGAGAAACTAGACATACTATATTTTTTCAGATTTTCAAAACCGAATCGTCCCATTCATCTGAAAATGACCTCAATTGTCCAAAATGTCGTAGCATAATATCGTTGCATTACCATATAGCTATTGGAAAATAGAAACATCCACTAATTAGCTTGAAAAATGCTATTAGACTTGGCCATGTGAATAAACATATATCTTGGATTATTTTAGTATATCAATATTCTCTTCGATATAGCCAATTTATAGTGTATATTGATTGAAATAATGCTTAAACCGATTTGAGTTAAAATTAATGCCAATTCAATCAAAGAATGCGAACTATTTACATATAAAAGAAAATTGTGTAAAATATTGAATGCGATGACACTTGGAGCAAATATATTTCAACTCAAACTTAGCATTTAAATGTTTTTTGTGCTGGGGGCATTAGTGAAAACACTCACTTTATCTAGTGTCGTGCATTTAGGATTGTTCAAAATAATATTTAAGAAAGATACTGCTAAATGGTTTTCCAACAAAATGTTTAACACTTTGTTAATCTCTGTAAGATTTAACAAATTCAACAAAATTAGCAAATATTTAGATGCAAAGTCAAATTATGAACAAAAGAAATTAGGGCAAACTCAGGCTATAATGCTTTATCGATTCAGAGTAAAGAAAGTTTTAATGGCAGTCCTCCTCAGAGATGGACACTGGCCGAATTTTTCACTACAATCTCTTTCTGACTGAGCAGAATTTGCTTGGGTGGCATATATCTTCAATACTACGTCACACAAAGTTGGATAGGTGTTTCTATTGAGATTTCAAAAATGCATATTTACAAGCTTGTTACACTTCATTTTATTCGGCCCGTTTTTTGTCCGTAACTTCCTAAATCTTGGGCTCTCGTTTCAACCCAGCCCGGCTCGTGTTCATCTCTGGTCCACCTTACCTTTTATGAGTCTATATAAGGTCAAAGAAAGCTTTTTCGTTTGCAAAGTAATGATTTAATACATTTTGTTTAAACTAGAATTTCAGACTGTAATTCAAGGCTTAATATAGACAAATAAACCAACAAAATATATTGATTTCAACTAATTCATAAGAATATTTTTTAAACAGTTCTGTTAAATATAAAGATAAATGTTTATCATTGACTTCAGACATTGTTTTATTCAATCGGGCCTTTATATGACTTGTATCAATGATGTCATTTTCATAAGAGGCTTCAATTTATTAATTCAAAATTTTATCGCAAAACAATCACATCACTGTTAAACAAACCTTCGATTTATACATAAGATTGTATTATATTTGTAAGAAAAGAACACAGTATTGGTAATTAACGCAAAGACACAGATACTCTGATTCTGATTTGATTTTCTTTGAAATTTGGCTTAATGAAGTTTACATTAGCAATAAGCGTTTTCACAATGCCGTAGTTTCTCAGCAAGCGCATTATGCACTAAATTGATGTTCACTGGTGGCCAAAAAATGGCAAATTTTTACTATATAAAACGTTTGTGTTACTTCCACTCCGTACATATGGGAAAACAACTTACGGAAATTCAGAACGAAAAACTCATGGATTAAAGAGAAGTAAAATTGAATGACATCGCAAAAGACCTTAAAATACCGCTTACTACAATTGCAATATTTCTAAAAAGAATCGAAAAGAGAGAGTGCATATGTCAAAAAAATCCTGATTAAACCGAATTCATAATTCAGAGGAAAAAAAATTAAGCAAATTGTTATCAAAACCATAAAAGCTCATCTACAAGCCTCCGGCGAAGCAAAATATTAGTCAGTCCAAGCACAGCAAGACGAGTTGAATGTAATGAACTTGCGTAGAATTGTAGCTGCAAAAGAGCCTATCTTGAGACAAAGGCAAAAGGAAGCCAGATTAAGACGGGCATAACCCTAAATAATGGAGATTTTGCCACAACTTTCTAAAGACATACGAAGTGTTTTTTTTAAAAAATATTGATTGGTGGTATGCACAATAATGGAGGTTATATCAATTACTGAATAAACCTGAAATAAAAATTACAAATTTTGTTGGGCAACAAATGTAAATAAAACTTAAAATATTGAATAAATTGTGTTTTATTGGTGTTAGGTATTAATGATTACATCAAGTGTCTGCTCAGAAATATAGAATATATAAATTAAACGAGAAATGATTTAAAATATTGTATTGACCACCTATAAAATTACGAATTTTTATGACCACTAGTGTATTTTATTTTCTAATATTATATATATATATATATATATATATATATATATATACATATATAAACTATATAATTATGACTGACAAATAGATATGCAATATAAAATTATGGATAGAATTTTTTTTCACAATTATGGGTGTACCATAATCATAAAATTTGAAACATCATTTAAATTTACACAATTCTGAATATATTTGACAAAACAGCTGCTGTGATACTTCAACTTTAAAATTTGGTTGTTAGCTAACATATCGATTCATAAAGAATAATTCCATCAAAATATTTCTATGTTGTGTGTTGTATTACTAATGAACGACAATTTTTTTGCTTGGAATCATTAATTTATTTTTTATGTATTGCAAAGAATATTAATGAAAAGGTATTTACAATAAAGACGAGCTTAATTCTTTGAAAAAATTAATTTAAGATCAATACATTATCAATAAAAAGCAAAAATTAAACATGCAAAAAAAAGAAATCTTTATTAATCTAGCAGTTGTCACAAAGTACATTCAACGAATGCTGATGCTACTATAATAATTATAAATAACAAATAAAGCAAGGAACAAAGTAGAGAAAAAAACTACATAAAAATAATATTTAACACTTGTACAAATTTCTTTTAAATTTGTATCCTTTCCATACTGATTTACTAATTTCTGTAATATAATGTGAAGTCAGATATGCACCAATTTCAGATTTAAATGTACATTTTTTTCTCAGTTGCTTAACTTAAATTAGAAGATTGTTCCAGATTTCTTTTGCAGAATTTATAAATGAATTTTTCAAGAAGACTTTTTAAGCTTTATCGAATGTAATATGAAATATTAGTTATGTGATCATTCAAGTTTTTACCGGTACGTACTTTGTACGCCCATCTAATATGCTATCGGTTTTTTTAGATAATGAGCTATCAATTTCATTAAACAAAACACAACAATAGTACTAGTTTAATTGCGAGTTTCTTAAGTAATAGGAAACAACGAGTTAAAATCAACTCAATACTTTCAGACTGGCTGTATATTGAAAAAGGTGTTCCGCAAGGAACCATTCTTGGACCTCTTCTGTTTAATATATATGTCAATGATATGGACTTTTATACTAATTGCAATCTTATACAATATGCAGACGATACCTGTATATTTTCCGCCAACAAGTCATTAGATGTTGCAATAAAAAAAGTGGAATCCAACTGCCAGTCACTAAGCCATTATTTCGCTATGCACAAATTACGCATTAATGCCGAGAAAACGCAATTTTGTATAATGAACCCCTTTTTCAACAATAACTTGCATACAAATAAAAATTTGACTATAAAAAATGCAATTATTTCTACAAGTGATACTTTCAAATATTTAGGAATAATAATTGACTCAAAACTTTCTTTTTCCGAGCACATTAAATCTACACAGAAAAAAATTGCTGCTGGCATAAGAACTATTTCTCAGGTTGCTGACCTATTACCTCCTCATGCAATAATTCAGCTATTCCACGCATTTGTTATGAGCCACCTAAATTACGGGAGTGTACTATTTTCAAATTTGAGCACATCATTGATAAATAAACTTCAGCTGCAATATAAATGGGCTTTAAATGTTTGCAAAAGAAATTCTAGTAACACCAAAAATTATATTTTGGAAACGTGTCCTTCTCCTCAACAATTAATACAAATCAATATTGCTACATTATTTTTCAAAGCTGCTAACGAAATTCCGCCTTATGATAAGATAAATCTCCCTGAATTCAAGAAAACTTTCAATAGACGGTCTAAGAAATATGTTGTCACTAGGTTCAGACGTAAAGTCAAAGAAAATTCATTTTTAAACGTAGCCACAAGGCAATGGAATAATCTACCTAACGAAATTAAGCATATTACAAAACTGAAAGAATTCCGAAATAGTGTGAAAAGATTTATTCTTAAGCAAAAATTCATCTCAGGAAGATCTTGGACAGGGTACAAATTCTATAATAGCAATTACACAATTACTAGAATGTAGACTTATTCTTAGCCTTCTTAGCAATGTATAGGTTTGTAAATAGTATGATTTTGTTTTATTTTTTTTAATGACGCTATTTTGAGAAGCCATCAGTTTGTATTAATTGCTTTACCTTCTCTTAATAAAGATTGTCTTGTCTTGTCTTGTCTTGTCTTGTCTCATAACTAATGCATTTATCAGTATTTTTTCATCTCAGCATCAATTACCATATCTAAAATTGGAATACACTTAATGCTCATTGCCATGATTTTTTGTTATGAATTGAATATTGTAATTAAGTTTAAGCTTACTGTCTATTATTATGACCAAATATTAAATTTTTTCCACAGGTTCAACAGTTTTACCAGAAATACTTAACGTTCTACTGATTGTACAGTTTGAAATAGAATGAAGAGACATAATACAAAATTCTGATTTGTGTGAATTTAGATTTAGGCAATGCATTTTGAAGTAATGTAATTCTAATAAATTTTTTTCTAAGTTTGTGATTGATGGTTTAAGTGATGTTCCGCTTGTAAAATACAAGTGTTATTGGCATATTAAACTATCTTACGGTGTTTGCTTATTGACTTTTTAAATCATTGGTATATATATATATATGTATATATTAAAAAGTTAGAGGCCTAGCAGTGTTCGTTGAGGAACACATTTGAATAACTTTTCCCTTCTTGAAAATATTCTCTTGAACTTGACTCTTCGACATCAGTTATTAAAATCGTTCAAAATTAGTTCCCTACTATTAGTTTCAACCTCATTGTTATCAAGTTTTTTTAAAAGGATGTTGTGATTAATTAAATTGAATGCCTTAGGAAGATCTAAGCAAGCTATTCCTAAGATTTCATTGTTTTCTTGTATTTAATAAAATATTGTTTTTTTTGAGAGATTATTGTTTTTTGAGAAACAAACCTATTTAATCTCTCGGACTAAAGAAAACTTAATTAAGTCATGACGTAAAGAGAAAAGAATTTATCACTATCGTAGAAGTGACGAGAAAACTTTTAGTATAACGAATGCAATACAATGTCAATAGGAATACCAAGATCTTTAAATAATATTATATTATTAAATTTAGGCGATGAATATTGAAAATATAAATAAAAAGATAGTTGTGATTTGAGGTTAATATAATAACTCTGTACATCGTGTTGAATTAAATTATTTCTTAACAATTCCATATAGTATGCTTACATAAATAAAAACTGATTTACAAGCAAGGTTATGCAAGCTGACGCATTGCAAGACTAAGGATAGACATGTTTAATCAATACACTCACCCACAATTGACCTAGAGTTAACACTTCACCCCAGATTTAGTAGTTAAGATTGAAACACTAAAATGTGTAGTTTTGGTGGGGCGGTACAGATTAAGATTCATTTCATCTATTCAATACAAAATTAATGGATATCAATTAATGTTCAACATATATATATTGTATATATATANTGTTCTTGCTGGTACACTTCTTGTTCTAGTTTTTTCATAAAATTCTTTTCATATTAAATTGTTTTGCATCTTAATGAGGTATTTACTCTTTCCTTTTCTTTGATAAAAGTATCTAATAAAATTTAGCTGTTTAAATTTAGTTTTATCATGTAGAATTTCATTCATTTTTTCAACATAGTAGTCTTTGTCACATATAATGTGCCATTATGTATATATTATGTATATATATATATATATATATATATATATATATATATATATATATATATATATATATATATACAAATATATATACAAATTTGCAAGGAAACATATTTACAATTAACTACAATTAAAATGCCATATATATTGCATTCTTTAAAAAATATATATAAGTAAATTTGTGGAAAGTAGTTTTTTACGATTAAGTAAACTTGCATAGCGCATCTAATTTATAGTCGTAGTGGTGCTTTTGCCTTAAACTTGAACTTCCGAAATCAAATGCAAAAAGCTATTCAGGTCGTACTTTTCACGAAAAACTATTGATTTTTCGGACCGTGATGTTTCATTTACTAAATTAATTTAAAGTTACAGTGGGCGATTTCCTTGATTCACAACCCTTTATGGAAAGTAAAAATGATAGAATTGCATTGAAAATTACTCGTGTTTAATATATGTTTCAAATTTCTTCTAAAATTAAACAGGCCCTGAAGTCTTTCAAAATTTAGTATCTCTAACAAAAAAAACCCCCAGTTAAATAACTAAGTTCATAAAATATGCAAAAATAAAGAAAATTCCCTTCCGAAATACTATTATTAGTTTTGGATAAGTTTCGGTAATCAGTACTTAATTTACATATAACTGGTCACTACTGTGCAATAAACAAAGAATACCATTTATGATTGCTTTGGATACCATATCATACTAATGATCACACTAATTATAAGCAATAAAAAACAATTAGCATAGCAAAGGAAACATTCCTATAGAGAAAAAATAAAACATTTTTTAATAACATTTTAATATATTACTAGAATTGGTCCACATTATATGTTTCAAGCCCGTTTGTTAGATTAGTGGTGAAATGAGAGATTTCTTAAATATAATATATTAGATATATGAAAATATTTTAGAATAAAATTTCATCAATTGATACTGAAATATTGTTATGTACTATTGATATAACTTTTAAAAAGCAAATTTACATTAATAACTTAGCTAAAATTATTACAAATCCCACATCGATCAGTTGCTTTTGATTTTGGCATTCACACAACATTCAAGTAAACATTATCTTTCACATGAAATATTTTATGTTTATTTAATTTATAATGCTTTTCAATGATATACGTGCATTGGAAATTGAAAAAAATTAGTGATTCAATATTTAAACGCATTTTGCAAAATGATTTACAGAATTTAATGAAAGGTCTATCTTGAGTCCATGTAGGGGAGTTTTAAAAAATTTAAATGCACCATTTGCAAATAAGTTAATTCATCATCTACGCTTTTTCATTAAAAATAATGGATTTTATATTTCCAATATTAAGAAATGAACACAGCTATAATTAAAAACTAAAATGGCGTAAAAGCATTAAGTAAATATTAAGCTGTGTTTATTTCGATTTTTGTAATTTAAATAACGCTAAAATATACTGTTCCATGAAGTGAATTGCAATCAACGTATATTAAAATTATCAACTATTAACAAAATTGCTTTAAAATTAAGCTACATAATTAAAAAATAAGCATTTTAAACAGTGAAAGCATTTAACAATTCGAAGTGATTTTCTAGAGAGGCTTCACGATCTTTAAAGCAAATCTGCGATTTCGAATTGCAGCCCAGGGCTTTCAAATTTTCCAGGAATAAAGAGCGCTCTGATGATCGATTTTCATGGCGGTCTTGATATGGCGTCGAATAAACACAAAATTTCTTAAATCGTCCGACTGATGCGCCTAATAAAGTAGCATCAGTGACATAAAATTCATCTTTCCCGCCATGGCCAACATCTAATAAATAAAAAGCACCGAATTGCAATCG
This sequence comes from Hofstenia miamia, assembly GCA_900660155.1. NCBI lineage: Eukaryota > Metazoa > Xenacoelomorpha > Acoela > Hofsteniidae > Hofstenia > Hofstenia miamia. Next base: position 1,321,547 of record CABFPE010000095.1, read on the forward strand.
TGGTGATTGCTCGGATAATTCGTGAAGAAATTGATTTAGAACCACACCACCATGGCTGAATCCCATTAACCCAACTTCTTTTTCTTGGTCAAATCCGCATCTGGTTAACAGACTTTGTAAATGTTCAATACCCCTACCTAATGAATTGTAGGAAGGCGCATTCGATTTGTAAGCAAGAAAATTCACGAAGAAGTTAGTAGACTCCTTAGTAACAGAAGGCTTCATAATAAATATGGATGACTTTGGAAACTTGGACTCCAAAATGGACATGGTGTTTTCCAATGAAAAACGTAAAAAAGTTCTGTCTTTCATGTCATTTGCAAAGTTCTAAATTTAAAGTTAAAATACGAATCAAATAAAATTTATAGTATGTTGCACACGTTAAAATATAACATAAAAAATACTTTCATATTAAATTGTGTGCATGATTTGCTTTCAAAAAATGCTCCACTTGAGTGGTTAAGACGACATAAAAAACGTACACATCTTAAAATCGTTTAAGCACAAATAACAGAAATGATTTTTATTTGCAATAGCGTAAGGACAATTGAAAAATGGAAATTTTATGCTACCACGTGACAATTTACAAACTTTGAAACTATTCAACAGAAAAGAGAACAAACTCAGCTAAGATCAATTCGATAGAATTTGTTGGTTCTTAGTCGGTTGATTAACATTTTCACTGTCGCTGTTTGCAGAACATATTACTAAAATAGTTTAAGTTGACTACTCTTAACTACGTAGACAAATAAAATCTTTTTCTCAATAAATTCTTGCTTAAAATCACTATCTCATTTGGAACTAAAAATATAATAGATAATATGTAAATTAACTTTCAGCGAATGCTCTAGCAGTTCCCTCGTAATACAATTCACTTTTAAATAGGACGCATAAAACTTTTTTAAACTTTAAATACCGACAAGCTCACATTCAAAATCATTGATATAGCCTTGGGATGGTGGAAGAGATCTACATTTAACTCACAAAAAGAGGGCGCTTAGGAGCGCGTTAAATTTTTACTGAAAGCTGCTTCCTCTTATGGATATATTTCCACAGGAAAGAAATTTTTGATAAAACAAAAATATTTATTAAGAACCACAAGCATGTCAAATTTACTGACGACGAAATCCGAAAAAGTTACTGACACTAACGTTAATAATTTTTGAAATTCTATGCAATATAATACTTGAGTATTAGTAATTTTCCCAAAATACATATTTTTTGGTCATTTCTTGCACAGTATTCACTCGAACTTGTATATATTTACTATGGAGGTAGGTAGTATAAGGAGCCATCACACTGCAAAATTTCAAGGATTTATGTTAAGAAACGCGGTTGTGCCAAGGTTTATAAAAACATTTATATATATGTTTATGTACATGCACCTAAATACAGCGTTAAGAATTATTCATGCATATGTCTGCTGTTAAATAAAAAGCTGCATTTAGCGCCATATTTAAACTTATACACAAATATTTTTGTGTGCATGATTTAGAATGCATAGACCTAAAATAAAGGCTTGCATAAACAACTATTTTCTTCAAACCAAATGTTGACTGGAATTTTTGCGATCTCATTTTTCCTTTACATTTGGCCTTTCAATTACCGAAGGCGTTTTCTAACATCTATTCCAAAAATCATCAAAATTCTTTAAAAAAATTTTATAAAGAATTTCACTAGTGCAATGGGACATCTAAATCCCACAGAAAGAAATATATTTTTCTTTATAGGTTTAAATTACCCGAACAAAAGCTAGAAAATGATGCTCTACATATATAGAAGAAAATTCTTAGTTTTCCATTTAAAAACTTCTACCAGCCTGCTATCCTTAAATACAGCTTGACCTATGCATAGCTTACCTTTGTTGGGCAATCCAAGAAATTCCTTTACATATATAGTTAATTGTGTGAAAAATTGAGATGAACAAATAATCAAATTAATGCCTTAATACGTAGAAAACATTTTCAAAATACTACATGATCATAGTGTATTAGAATTGCTGATTTAATTCAACTCTATTGAAGGCTTGTTTGATTTATTCATTAATTAGTAAAGAGCACTGTGAAATCAGTTTTTAGATTATATCGAAAATTTTTGGGTTATTGTGGATTCTAGAAATGTTTCAATCATATATGCGTACATGTATGTAAACCTCAATTTGACATTGCTCAAATAATATTTAAAGTAAGGCAAAAGCACTAAAAGTTGCAACTTATTGAATTTACATGAATTGAGTCCCGGAGGCTATTAGTTTACATGAATCACCAACTTACAGATAAATAAAGCAAAAATTTCCCGTTTAATTAAGGATGATTAATTCAAAGTTTACATATTAAATCAATTGGGAAAACTTGTCGGTGTTCCTTCCAAAACAGTTGTTATACTTAAAAGCAAGATAAAGAAGCAATAGAATAATTAAGTTCAGTTAGTGTATGCTGGCACAAAGAACCTATTCATTTGGAGATGTTACAAAGGGCTCAAATGGAAAAAATACTTGGCCAAATAAAAATTTTTGGCAAGTAGTTCTGTACGAAAAAGCTCTTTGGAATTAATATATATATATATATATATATATATATATACATTTATAAGATATATATATATATA
>CABFPE010000095.1:1325764-1336237 GCA_900660155.1 Hofstenia miamia
CTATATATATATATATATATATATATATATAAATTTTAAAGATTTCACAAAATTTCTATTTACACAATTTTACTACTAGTATCTTTCATGAAAATATTCAAAATGAAATTAATAAGGTTATTACTTGAAGTGATGTAAATAAGATCAACTTTAATGTTAATAAATCTAAAGTAATCTGCTTTAGACAATCTTCATATATAAATAAAAGCCTTCAATTTTATTTGAAAGATTCCCCAATACTATTTGCAAATAATGTCTTAGATCTTGGTTTGAATATATCTTACAATCTAAATTGGAATGTCCATTTGGAATTTATAATGAATAAATCTGTAAGAACTTTATTTTATATTAAAAGAAATGTTCCTTGGTCGACACCATCTTGTATTAAGATTAACTTATTTAAAAGTTGCATTCTACCAATAATAACTTATGCATCTCAATGTTGGTGGCCTTCACGAAATCAATTTTTATTACTTGAAAATTTTCAAAGAAAATTCCTAAAATGGATTTTACAAAATAAGAGAGTCAGTGATCAAAACTTAGCTGATGTAAACATTTTTCCTATAGCAATTCAGTTTCAAATAAATGACTTAATATTTTTCAATAAGCTCCTAACAAATAAATATGACTTTAACATCTTTAATTATATTAGCTACAAATACAATGCCATCAATGCCAGATTAAAATGCAAAAGACTATTTCAAATTAAAAGATCTACAAGAACACTGCAATTTTCTAATTACTTTGATAAAATTATTCACCTAGGAATTTATTTAAATATGAATAGTGATATTGAATTAGATCAGAGAAGTCATCAATTCAAAAAATGGATTAAGAAATTTTTTCGTCAATATATTCAAGAAAAATTTGATCCAGAGAGAATATGTAGCTGGTTTTTATCCTGTAGTTCTTATTGCCGAATCTCAAGATCCATATATAAGTGAAATTTAATGTACATTATTATTTATTTGCAATATTTTGTTTGATAAACATATTTTCGTTAAATATAGCCATTATTATATATGTGTGTGTTCCAGTAAAATTGCGTAACTAGAAATTTCGTGAAATCTCTAAAATTTATACATATATATATATATATATATATAAATATATATATATATATATACATGTAGGGCAGTTTGGAATTTTTCTCCAAATTATTGTGTTACAAATTCCTATATATATATATATATATATATATATATATAATAAAATATTATCAAAATGATCGAAATAGGTATGCCCCTTCCAATAAGAAATATCTGGATATGATTCTGATTGGTACACTCCATAGAAATAAATCATTAAGAAACCGTAAAAAAGTCTTCTAAAACGTTTTTCCAAAATGAGTATACTACCCATGTTTGATGAAGCATTAAGAAGATAATGCATATATTGCGAATTGTGCTTTAATTGAGTTTGGTAGTTTTGATGACTAAACATGAGACAGAGTGACTATGATTTCTCAACAAAATAATTTACTATTAGATAGGAATAAAGTCACTTTGAATGATAATGGAATAGAAATATGCAGCAAGGGCAGTAAAATAGAGCAAAGACATGGAGAACACGATTTCAAAACGTTTCCTAATTAAAAAAAATGGATTACTCGGTCACTATTTACTTGACCGCAAAATATAAATACACTCTATCTTTTTATTAAAGATATTCTAGCAATACATCTCTTAAGAAAGTTGACAGTGCGAGCTGTAGCATAGGCATAATGCTTTTTACATTTTTAGTAATTAGTGGTAGAAAAAAATATCACAATTGCACATTGATAAATAACATGGACAGCAATAAATTGAAAAGCAAACGAATGAAAATCATCAACATTTAAAAATTTTTTGTAGGCTTCACGTAATCACATTGTCAAACACTTTGATCATCTTCTTTGCGTTTTTTTTGGAATGCAAGATCAGAATTTGAATGGGACAACATGTCATCAGGCCAAAGGATAGCCCAAACCAAAATGTCACAATTAAAATATGAGCAAATATCATCGACAGTAATAAATATAAAAACGGAAATATTTCAGAGATATTGCGTTGGCTTTGTGAAATCGCATTGGTCAACTTCTTCACTTTCAATGGCAGTAAACTTTTTTATAGAATTTCCGTTGATCTTAGGGATGAAAAAATGTGGGCGATAGATAAATTAGTGTGAATTTTTTGTACAAAAAAATTGCAAGGTAGCAAATTTCGGTAGAAAATGCGTACTGGATAAACCTTGCAACCACACAGTAGATGTCACTGAATTCCTGGGTAAATTTGGTACTATTGTCCATCCACCTGTAAAACCCTCTCTGATATGGTTTGTAATCCCAGAACAATTTTTAAATCTCGTCCAGGGATTATATGCAAAACTTCATTACCCTATTCATAATGTCATTTTAGAGCTATTTTGTTTTAACAGTACGTCGACGTTTCGAGTGAATTTTGCACCCTAAAAAGTTTTAAGCTGCTATAACCGAGTGCTTTTCATATTATAGTGTGGAAACTTTGACTTTTTAAGTCAGGTAATTGATTTTTGAATATATTTATGTGGAGAGTATTACATATTCATATACCACACTTTGGACTACAATTATCATCCCAAACGTTATCAGTTACACTGAAAATATGATTTGTATCTGACATCAATTTTCAATGTTATCGTGCTGAACGCATAGAACAATATTTCTGTGCTACTTCTTCACATTTGGAAAATTGTGAGACTTTGATTCATTGATGCATGCATGCGCATGAACTTTTATCAAATGATTGTCTAATGAATCGCTATGTCGCATGGTGTTCTTTTTTGTGGAATCCTGACTACAGTGGAGATGTATATTATGTATTCAAATGAGAATAGTATCTTGCAAGTGTTGCATACAGCCATTCAACAAAAATATACGCCTTTGTATCTCCGATTCAGCTTCAATCTGCAATTGAAACACTTGGACATTCAAACCCTATAAGTCATTATTTGACCTCTAGCACATGGTTAATTAGTAGGAAGATGCTTCATGTTTCTCCTGGGTCAAATCGAAAGATAAAAAAAGAAATGTTCCTTAGCAGGTAATTTGTGTGTACATAAAATGGAAAAAACTAACAATTTGTATAAACTGTTCTTTAGTAGAATGATTTTTTCTCTACAGCACTATATTTTCAAAGCCCAATTTTGATGTAATTACACTTTTTTGGTGTTTGATTTGAAATAAAATACAGCATGTGTGTATGCTTAGAATAAACTCATACATCGGTTTTATTAGTCCCAACTCTATTCTTCAGAAGCGAAATTAAAAAATATTTCTCAAGCACAAAAGTAAACGATGACGAACTGTTAGAGCTAAATTCAAATATACTGTATTATATAGGGTATTTTAGAACCTATTAGAAAAAATTAGTATTAGGTATTAAATTAGTATGTTTGTGATGCGTTGAACTGCAATTTGCAGAGCTGCAGAGGAGACGGGATTCCCTGTGGAGATGGGGACACTTGCATCCCAAAGATGAATTGGTCGAAATTTTTTCTCATTTTTCGATATTTACAACTTTATTTGACAATGTTTCATATTCATAAAAAAATTTTCTTTGTATATCTATTCAGCAACATGAACGCATCCAAAAATATATATTATGTATGCATAAAGTCAAATAAATTGACAATCCTAGCTTTTTGAAATACGCTAATGTGTACAACAATCTGTGTAAGAAGACTCAGTCAGTTGCATCAACTGAACAAATTTTGCCTTTGTTCATTGTGAGAATTTGGAGACCATCCCATTGGATAGTGATTCTGATTTTTAGCTTGTAATTTAAACGGTTGCAATTTGTTATCATTACTCGTTTATTCAATTTACTACTTGATATAATCATCCGAAAGGAATGTTCAAAATACCATCAATCATGTATAGCATATAGTATTTGTATGTAATTGAAAACTGATTGAATTTAATCCAATTGTGCCGTTGTATTTTTGCATTATTATTTCATTTACTAGAATTTTACATCAGTTCGTCATTTTCGATCACATTTTGTGTACAAGTGGGGATTTGATGGGGATTTATCGAATATATCTATGGAGGACGAAAGTTGTGTGGGAATGGGGATAAAAATATCATTCCAACGGCAGTTATGGCAATCTGACTACTTGCTTACGTACAAAACAGCTATAATGACTCTGAAGACATGCTACACGATACTCCGAATATGTATTAGCTAAAAGTAAATAAAAAATGGACGAAAGTTAACAAAATACTTTGAAAACCTTTCCATGTATTTTAATTCGAATACACAAATATTGAATACAGACAAATACCATTTAAATTTTTTATTTGCATGTCCAAACATGCATTAGACATAGAAGCATATTAAGACTAAATAAGTAATTGATAATTAATTTCTTTGGCGAAAAGTTTGACAACTGATATTCAAAATAAAATGCCCATATACATGCAATATGCCCAGTTTAGCGTTTTTCAAAAACGCTAGTGTTCGGTACTCCGAAAAAACGAAACTGAACCGAGAAAAAAAAGAAAACGAGTTTTTCGGTTTCAGCAGAAGCAGTTGCCTACAATGATATGTCCAAAAAAAGATGCAGTTTCTAGGAACAAACGCCAAAATGCGTGTAAAGCTGCATTGTAATTTTGCTACACTTGAGGAACAGCTCAATTTAGTGCTATGAAAGTATCCTTCCTAAAGATAATTATGCTCTTGAGTAACATTTGAGCAATACCGATAGTAGTTATTTAAAAAGAAACCGAAACAGAAATCATGGTTTTGTAATTTAAAAAACCCAAACCGAAATAAGGCAAATATTATTTGGAAATCACCGAACATTAAAAACAGCTAACTAATTTTTCATTCTTAAACCAAATCACTAATATATTTTTTGAGTTCAGAATAGGTTATTTATGTAAAAAATTACAACATAGCTCAATCAATATCGAAAAAATACGCGCAATTAACATGCTTATTTAGCTTGTGAGTTAACATAAACATGGGAATTGAAAATTAAGTATCTAAATACGAAAGCCACAGAAGTACTAATTAATTTCAAATTAGTCACTAATTATTTTCATTAATAAACAGCTCCATAGACATGTTGTCTACTTTTTAGATGACAAAAGTGTGTGAAGCAATTCCAATTATTTTCAAAAAAAATTTAAAGCGATTAAATTTAAATACAGCAACTTCGGCAATAGGCGAGACCGGGGCAGGTTGAAATGGTTTTTCTCAAAATCTTAATATGCGTAGCTTGTTTAAATAAGGAAACAAGAGATTGGACCTTTATTAGGCTATTATAAAATATAAAGAAATTTTCTAAGTTGTGGTTCTTACAATGTTCCGACTAGAGTTTCGCGTGCAAGGAATATCTTAGTTCCCGTTCCACTTACTACCATTGGATACTGTCTCAGTTCTGTCCCATCAAATTTTCGGGTCAAAAAGCCCCACGTGATCACAAAGCTTAAATTCTATTAGTAATAGGGAGATTAGATGAAACTGAAGCGAAATATTTGTATATTTACAAAATACTAAAAAGATAATGAAAAATTATTTACAATACTATAATTACTGATGCAAAACATTGTATGATTGAAGAAGGGTGTCTAGACAGAATTGAGAATAACTATAACAAATCTATGTTTATTGTCTCAGTCCCATCAATTTGGGTCCTAGTCGGATTGAGTGTTTTGATCCAATTGAGATCGGGCAGAGTAAATTCCACAGAACTAGACGGTCTAGCAAAACCCTATTTCGAACATGCCTCTAAACTTTGGATCTGGTTGGAACAAGTCATCATTTTTAAAATAAGGTTTAAAAACAATAGTTAAGTTTAAATAATGAAACTAGCAGAAAAAATTATCATAGGTGCCATAAATAGAATTGTAATTGATAAAAAAATAAACGTGAGCAAAGTTTCTTTGAAAAGCGCACCCTTCATGTGGCCACTAGGATCACGTGTAACTTTCGATACAATCTTGCACCAAGAACTGACTTTTGGGATAGGCAGATCATATAGGAAATGACGACATTTTTAAAAATAATAAGAGCAAAAAAATTAATATCGTTAGGGAAGTAGTCCAAATTCAAAATGTTAACAAGTAAACACCGTTAAAAAATACTGTTTTACGTTTTCATCATCGTAAACCAAATCGTTAACTTTTCGTTGGAATAAATTCACAAATAAATGTCAAAGGTGAATTTTACGGTTTAGACGTGCTTTTTAAGGAAAGGTTTATGGTATATTTAACGTTGTTTATGACGTCATGTGGCAATTGATTATTACAAATAGCTCTGACGCATTTTTTTCAAATGTATCAATGCAAATAAATTTATGACGCTTTCTAGACATTTAAAGCTGTTTAATTAATGCATTATATTTATATTTGTGAGAAATATAGTCTCTAATGCAGTAAAATAGTAATGATTAATATCAGAGATAACTATTTAGTTGTCTTTTTTAATATCATTCTTAAAATTTTCTAGGTGAAACACTTAGATTTTTAGGCATAAAAGGCCCACCTAGATTTTAGGTAAAATACCTAAAATTGGAACACCCCAATATTTAGGGAAATTACCGAAAAATATTCTAGGTATTTTTCCTAATTGTTCATGTGCCTCTATTCTAGGTATATCACCAAAATCTCGGTATGCCTTTTTTTCATCAAAATCCAGGTGATTTTTAGGTGTCTCAATTCTAGGTATTTTACCTAAAAATGGTTAAAGAACAAATATGGACAATAAAATTTATCATGTACAAAAAATATAACACAAATAACCTATTGCGTTTCAGTGAAGGCAGAATTTTCTCAAAAGACTACAAAATATCTATTTTTTACCTTAAGCCTATTTTCATTTAAAATGTCACGGGTGGCTAAGCAGATTGCTTATACAGCTCAGAGATGGCAGTGGGGTGGATTTGTGTGAAGTACCTTGCCCCGCCACAGAATTTGTGGAAAATTTCCGCTCCAAAACTACTTACAATATCTTATTGCCCCATATTTGTTTTATAACAATTTGTAGGTAAAATATATATATTAGTGCCCTACAAGTACTCGAACTCGACTCGAACTCCAAAAACACAAATCGAAATTTCGAGTACTCAAAACCAACACGATATTAAGTTCAATGGCATCTATTTTTGCCCATGATGTAGTGATGTGCGGGTATGGGTACTATCTACAAGTACCTGATTTTACCCGTCAGTTTTCGCGGGTACGGGTACGCTTTCAATCTTACATCATGAGTATTCTAAAAGAGATTTTTTTTAAAATCATACATTTTTTAATAAAATGTTGACAAAATTAATACACAATGAATCTGAATTTTTTCAAAATGTGTTGAAAATGTTCAAATTGTTTAATAGCAGCAAAGAAAATTTTTTTCTCGAGTTTGGCCGGATACAGGTTAAAAGCTTCGGCTACGGGTGGGTATGGGTAGAAAAAATTTTTTGTGGGACGGGTGCGCATTAAAAAGGCTCTACTCGCATATCACCACTAAAATGTGAACAATCCATCGACCTTACTATTTATCTCAAATTGTAAGCCACCAGGCCTGGTTTTCTCTCATTTAGTTTAACATGTGTTTCTGTCCTACAATTTACTATGCTGGCCAAAAGTTTAGGATAATGGCTGGTATTTAGCATTAAACTCTATAGATGCTATTATTTAAAAAAAAATTCGAAAAATGTCGTGTTTCCCAACATGATGGGGTTCCTTGCGATACTATTATGTTGGTTAAGATCTGGCTTGAACAAAGCGAATTCATATTCTATCACCATGACCTGGGAGCTCACTGCAACTTCAATCCGATAGAGAATTGTTTGGCACGGTTAAAGAAAAAGATATCAGATCTACATCCTTCATTAGAAAACGATCTGATAGAGAAGATCAAGCAGGTTTGGCTGAACGATATCACACCGGAGTACTGCCGTACTCTTGTGGAGTCCAACTTGTGGGTTCCAACTCGATTTGAACTCGAGTAAAGCCTAAAAATGTCAACTTCAGATTAGCGCAAATACAGTGGCAAAATAGGTTCAGAAGTTTAAGAGGACTGATAAAGTGAAGGCTAGCCGTCGCTCAGGTCGTACTTCCCTCTTGACTACCCAAGATAGTCGTCACATTGAGCGATGTGTGGAAGAGGATAGACGTCAAAGTGATTCATCATTGGCAGACGAAGTGTTTTCTGCTACTTGTAAGACTGTATCTGCCCAAACAATTCGTCGCAGCCTAAACAACAATGGCCTACGTGGACGGGTTCCTCAGAAGAAACCCCTTATGAGTGACAAACCCCAATCCAATCGACGTTTGCTTGCCAACACCCACCTAAAAAGGAACCTACCTTTAGGAAGAATATACTGTGGTCAGACGAGACAAAATTAACGTATTTGGGTCAGATGACATTCAACGAGTTTAGCGCAGACATTCAACGAGTTTAGCGCCGACCGGGAGAAGCCTATCGTGAAGATTGTACCAAACCAACTGTGAAGCACAGAGGTGGAAGTGTCATGATATGGGAATGTGTGAGTAGTGAAGGTTTTGGGCACTAGAATTTATAGAAGGGAAAATGGATTCAAAGCATTACTGCGACATATTAAAGAATATGACGATGTCAAGCCTCAAAAGCGTGAAAAGGAGGGAATCTTTCAACACGATAACGACCCCAAACACACATCTAAGTTGACCACCAAAACCTTTCAGAAAGGAAAGTAAAGGTATTTCCATGGTCCAGTATGTCGAGGTATTTGAACCGGATAGAACAACTATGGAGAGTTTTAAAGAGGAAAGTAGAAGCAAAGAAAACGCACAATAAAGACCAGTTGTAAAGAGTCATCCAGGAGGAATGGTTGTCGATCTCACTAACAACATGTGCCAATCTAGTTGATTCTATGCCACGAAGACATGCTACAGTTATCGAAAACAAGGATGCACACAGCAAATATTGAATATGAATGCATTTTTGTTGTTTTCAAAGGTGTCAATAACATTGGAACGTGTATTATTTAAACATTTTTTCATTTATGCTATAATTTTCATGTCAATCTACTGTAATTACATGAACAGTTTTTATGTGTATTAACATATATTTTGTTCAAATTTCGTTTCATTTCATTAAATATAACGAACATAATCAGTATTTTAGATAAAAAAGTTTAGGGTGTACAAACTTTTGTGATATACTGTATATATATATATATATATATGTATATGCATGTGCAGAAATGTATATGCATAGATTATATTGTCATGCCTAACAGCCATTTCTTCACAAAAATATATAATAAGTAATAAAATATAAAATATTTTAAAAATGTTACAGCCAATTTATTAAATTGATGACGATTATTAGTAAATAATTAATTGGATTTGAGGAGGCGTTTTATGCCGCAGACAAATAAAATTCATTTCCTTTTGTGTTAATGAGTGAAAACGAAAATGTACTAAACCGACCTTGGAGATAGTTAACTTTCTAAAATAGAAAAATGCAAGGAAAATAGGACAAATGACTAAACTTTAACAAACGTAATTAAATGACAAGCAACAACTGCTATTTATAAAAAACAATTTCCGCAAATAATTGTTGAAATGAAAGAGGAAATCATTTCAATCACTTTGATAAAGGCTTATGACGTAAAGACCTAGAAACTCTTAATTCATTCCGCCAATTTCATTATTTTCCGAGGATGTTTATCAATGACGCCAACCAATTAACTATGCCGAAATCACAAATCTAAAACATCTATAAATTTTTTACAATATTTCAACTCAAACACAACTAGCATGCATTTCATATAAAACAACTTCTTAACATCATTTAGTTAAGCAATCTCAGATAGTCCAGGAGAATTACATCCCGAACATGAAAGCTGTTGTCTGAACAAACATTCTTATATCAAATTGGGAAGATTAACCTTTTATGACAAAAACAACTACAAATTTATTCCAAAATTTATATTAATTGATTTGAAAAATGGAATTTATTGGAAAGGTGCACCACAGCTGTTCCCACCCAGAAGCATATCTTTCTCTAATAACAAACAGAAGGTGCAGCATTGTCATACAACATGCAATATTTGGGTATGAGCAACAAAATAATGCGCATGTTGAGTGATAACTGACAAAAGAAAGTATGATGTAAGGATGCTTACTTTACTAAAACTCCGCTAGCAACTACATTTTAAGCGAGATTGTGGTTCAGGGCCAGAAATGAATTTTAATAAAGATCTTGCCAGTTTTTCAATTTTAGTTTTTTTAATTTAGTTTGAATACAGATGGCGTTGTTTGGAAGGTGCATCTTTTGATCTTTGAATTGCGCAAACAAATATTTAAGAAAGTTTCAATTTTAATTACAAATTATGTGCAGTAGTAGACATTTGGTATATATTTTAATACATATTTCAAATTTCTTTACAAGAATATATTTTTCATAAACTGCGTTAGAATTATGCCCCAAATTTATATATATATATATATATATATATATATAT
>CABFPE010000095.1:1341486-1343986 GCA_900660155.1 Hofstenia miamia
ATATATATATATATATATATATAAAATGTTATATTTTTAGAAGTGGCGCAATGCTGTGAAAGTTGGCCTAATAAGGCTAAATACATGACATAGGAAATAATAGCCACAAAAGCAGAATAGCTGTTTTATATTTTTATACCTTTTTCGACAATTCTAAAAGCATACCGCGAGTTATTCTTCATTATTGAGCAATACAACTGCTATACAGTCAAATCTCGCTACTATGCCACTCTCGTTTTTATGCCATTTTTCCTCGGTCCTGACGATTTTTACACACAAAAATGAATTTATCATGCCACTACCTACTCTCGCTACTATGCCACCATATAAAAAATGCATTTAGACAATAGATAAGCCTCTTTAGTAGCAAATGCTAAACGTTTTAACTTTTTCTACTTAGGTGCAATACAAAATATATTAATGGACATTAAGATCACGGGTGTGAATAGAAGTGTTCGCAGATTGTTTGGATATCAAAACAATAGTCAGTTTTATTGTTCTTCAATGCAGCGTGTGATTGGCTGAGCACTCGCGCCAGGAATCAAATTCAATTTTTTTTCTCGAGTGCTCGAACAAAATGTCTGCTCAAAAACGTAAGAGGACTGACCTTTCGTTGAAGGAGTAGGAGATCATAGATGCGGCAAAAAATTAGTCAAATCAGTCAAAGTTGCCAAGGAGATGAGCATCAAATTTAAGAGAACCACTGTGAGGAGCATTCTTAGCAAGAAGGATGCAATTGAGGCAGCCATCAAAGCAGGAGTTCTATTGAAGCGCATGAAGTTGACGCAAACCCATGAACCGAAGCTGGCCGAGGGTTTAGTCATGTGGCTAAAGCAAGCTAGAGGACATCATCTTCCTGTCAGCGGCGACCTGCTGAAGGATAGGGCGATGAAACTGGCTGATCTGATGCACATCGCGGACTTCAAGGCGAGCGACGATTGGTTAAACAATTTTAAGAAGCACCACACCATCACGTTCAAGACAGTACAGGGCGAAGCTGGAGTGGTGGATTCACAATCTCTTTGTGAGTGGCAACAACAGGTTCTCCAGCCTTTACTCAACCAATTCTCGGAAGATGATGCTTTTAACCTAGATGAGACTGGACTCTTGGAAACTTCTGAACAAGATCTTGGCTTTTAGGGGAGAGCGCTGTGCTGGAGGTAAAAAAAGCAAGCAAAGAATCACTCTTCTTGTTGGGGCGAACATGAGTGGCAGTGAGAAGTTCCCTCTTCTCATGATAAGCAATTCCAAGATTCCCCACTATTTCAAGAACAAAGAGATCCCTGTTAAGTACAAATCTAACTCGAAAACCTGGATGACTGCGGAGTATTGCTGCCTCGATAACTTCTCTGCCCATTCTCCCGAACTTCAGTTGGACAACATCCAAATGATTTTCTTCCCACCTAACTCAACAGCCAACTCTCAACCGATGGATCAAGGACTCATAGAAAACCTCAAGCACTACTACAAGAAATTCCTGCTCAAGTTCTCATTGCTTGATGCTCTGTACGTCGTACAGCGTGCTTGGGATGAGGTCACTGAAACAACGATCAGGAACTGTTTCATGAAATCCAAGTTTCACGAAGACCAAGAGGAGATCCAAACCCAGTCAGAAGATCCCGAACTGCTTGAATCTGGGAATCACTGCCTGCTGAGGATGAGAGATGTGCTGTGATGAGCAGGTAGAAAATGAAGAAGGTGAAGTAACGGTCGTGGAAGAAATTATTCCGCTCGTGGAAGCCCAGCGCGCATGGAATACTGTCCGGAAACTTAGTCTGATGCAAGCTTGTGATCAGCTGGATAATGAGATCCATGAAATACGACGAAAGAATATGAGTCAAACTACGATTATGGACAGTTTTGTTCTAAAATAATGTATTTTTTTATCTTAAGGAATAAAAATGTTCTAAAAGTATAGAATAAAAATGTTACACACATGTACAATACAAACTCTCGTTTTAAAAATCTAGAATAAACCTGCTGTTACAAACTCTCGTTACTATGTCATTCTCACTACTATGCCACTTCACTGGGTTCCTACGGGTGGCATAGTATTGAGATTTGACTGCATTTGCAGTATCAAACACAATTTATTAGCAGCTGCTAGTGGGACTATAATTATTTGAGTGGTATTGAAGTTTTCACTTTCATTCCAGTCTTCTAAATAGGTTTCAAAAACTATCAAATTTACTCAGCTCCCAAGCAACCACCTGCTACTTCTGGTTACCAAAAAACAACACACACTTTGCCTTATTGCTAAAACATTCAAAATCTTACCGTTGTGCAGCCAAACTTATGCCAGAATACAGGAAAATCAGAAAAACCGGTGCCCTAGAAAAATAAAACAAATTTCCTAAATTCTTACACAATCTAGCTACTTAGATTTGACGTTGAGATTAAGAATAAAGCAACTGAACCATTTTCAATTTGTGTCTAGCTGTCGGTGGAGCAATTAGCACTAAGAATTAAACCTTGATATCAACCTTTGCTAAAACAGTTG
>CABFPE010000095.1:1346486-1370028 GCA_900660155.1 Hofstenia miamia
GAATTGCGAAGAGTCGTGGATAGTAGTGCGAATTAGGGATATGTGCTTACGGGTAAAGAATAAAACTAACCATATCTCATTGAAACTTGTATATTAGCAATTCGAAATATAACACTTATGTTGTACTTAAATGATCTTGTCTATTCTCATCAATTTTAGATGAGCTTTTGCCGATAAGAAAAATATTTGAATTTAAAATGTACATGTGTACTTTAATACAATTGTGTAGAATAAAAAAAGTTTTTTAAATATCGAGGGACTATCTCAATTCTATTATTTAAACAGTTGCCAACAGTATCACAGCAAAACGAAATTCCTGTTAAATGACAACATCAAAAACATCCTGGTCATACTAGGCAAATACAGTTCATTTTTAGTTTGTATAGTTTTTGTTAATAATTTTAGAGCCTAGAATTTTAATACATTAGTTGTTGAAAATTGAGCCTACGCGTATTAGAAATACCTCACCGGTACAGTTCTAGTGTGAATACGGGCGGTAGGATACATTAGTAGTCAGAACGAACTGCAAAAGATTAGACATAAATTCTGACAATTTTGACCAAAATAGAAATTTTCCAACCATAATAGATATTTACTAAATAAATTTATTCTATTACAATACAATTACTTTACGTTATTTTTTGACAACCACGGATTTTTGGGATGCTATACGTCTGTGTGAACATCAGTATTCTAGAGAAAAATTGATAGTAAAATAAAGTTTAAATTTGTTTAACTCAAATTTAAAAAATTTTTTATGCCAAAGAAATCACTTTAAATTTATTTAAAGTAAAATCACTTTCTCAGATACTCGTGATCTGGGGCAGATTTTTCAATACTTTTTTAACCTTAAACTGTACATCAAATACGCATTTCCCAAACTAAATATTTCCCATAATCAAATAATGAAGATTCCATACATAACTTACTTATAACATATGAGGTATGCAAATAGAAACCTGCAGTTCATTCTTAATCAGGAATTCATGATTACCTGTATTTCACATTGTTTTAAATTTTAATTACTCAGCAATTTACTGTGCCCAGTATTTAAACTAAAATTAATATAGTTCGATGATAAATTAAAATTGAAACCAAATTAAAACAAATCTAAATGTTAACAAATGCTTAGCTGTTTATTATGTACTTTTAAAAACTAGATTTAAGAAAAGAAAAACACTACCTGAATGTCTCCACAGAAGAAAACAAGGTAATCCTTCATGTTTTCTACATGTGATTCCAAAATATCGTTATATCGCCGATTCAAGCCTTCGACAGATTTACGCAAAATGCGATTGCGCATGTTGCTGAAACAACTGAGCTATAAATAATATTGTGAACATGATAAATTATATTGTAAAAGCCTCGGAAATTCACTCAAATATCTTTCGCTTTATGAAATTTTAAAATTACAAAACGTTACTACATGTGATTTGTGCATATTCAAGAAAATTATAAAACTTTCAATAACTTAAATTTAGGTTAAGATAGTAACTTAGAGATTCCTTCTGTAGAAATCAAAAGAATTAATGTATACACACATATACTGGTGTATTTCACTATCGAATTTTGAAAAAATTTACCCAGGGCCAGTCTAGTCCAAAACACATGTACCTACCACCTATGCTAGCGTTTAAAAATTAGCTGACCAGAGATCTGTGAAAGCTTAAATTTCAGGTTCCGCTCTCAAACTGATCTCGTCCTTAGTTCAGCTCTAATCCTTTGAGATTTGATTCCGATATTGCACATTTACTTCTGATCCCTACTGCAACTAAATGTGCTGAAATCTTGCATAGATTAATCAAGTTGAATGAAAATAGAAGAGGCATATTTTAGCTTAATAAATACAATAACAAATATAACATAATATAATGTTCAGTTAATCCCAGTGAAACAAATTGGGTTCCAGTCCTGTATTGGTGCAGGTCCGTGTTTTGTATTTTAGACACATTCCCACTCACCGTGCTGTAATACAGGGACTCCATATAAGTACGAAAAATTGGGTGGCAAGCCCGATTCTTAAATAATCTTTTTATCCAAAGCCAGAAATACTCCAAAAATTGAACATAAATGTCGATTATCTAACGTTGTAAATACATTCAGGCATCATAATCACGAATCATGCAATGTCCGCCCAAAATGCTCAACAATTAAACAATGTTGCTTAGTTCAATTTACACCTTACATATTCATATAAGACCAGCAGCAAAATCTGCATACTCTTGAAAACACGGAATATAAAGCTAAGCCCAATCATGTTAGATAACAGGTGATACCTGTTCAAATTCGGACTGTCTCAAAAATAGATAGTTTGAGCATTTAATGATCTCAAGATTTACTACCAAGCGCATTATAGCCAATTTCAAACTGAAAGCCAAATTGAGTGAGTAAATTTAGAAGGGCGGTCACCAAATACCATAGAATGATGCAGATGCTTATTACAGAGGATGTCTATGATTTGTGGAAAAATCATTCCCAAAGGACTGAGAAATAGTTGGAGTGATGGCTAAAAGGATTCACTAGGACGCATCTGCCGAATTTTACAGTAATATGATTTTTTGGGAGACAAAGCGCCAAAAAACCCACTCTAAATTGACATCACTTCAAAACGAGATTATTTTCGTGTGATGAAGAAATGTTGAATTTTTTTTAAAAGTTACGTATAATTTTAATCATGAAGAGAGCAATTCATCAGGAGATCTAGGGGTCACGTGTATCAATACAAGTCATGATATTTAGCTACAAACACATCTTGTTGACAGAAATCAATTATAGGCTTTAAAGCAATATAGATTTTGAGGATGCAGGCTACGGCAGGGAGGATAAAACGATGGACGGAAAGCAATATATTGACATCCTGAGGATCAAGAATTACCATTGCTGGATCAAGATCACTTTCTGCAGCAAGACAACGCACCTTGTTGTAAGTTATGCAAATCATAGAAAGCCAAGGAGTTATGCTTCTGCCAGACTGGTCAGCGAAATATCCGGACCTCAATCTGATTGATAATGTATAGTTTACTGAACTTACTCTAGAAGTACCCTTGTTTCAGAAAAGATGTAATGATTTTAATGCTTGTGGACATGAAGTTTGCTACTGTTGCAAACAAATGTTGTGTTAGCATCAATGGTCATACTAAAACGACTAATAATGAGCCGGATATTAGAAGTGAAAATTAAGTCTAATCTTCATTTAATGTGCATGAATATTTTTTGCACAATTGGCATGAAGTCAAATGAGGTTGCAGCTGCCGAAGTCATCATGACATTTCATACAGTCATTACAGGTATAAATCAACTGACTGAACCTCTATTCTGATGACAAAGATATTTCCAGACTTAATTAATGCAAAAAAGTTCTATTCTGCGTGCACCAAGATTCAATCTATCGTAAAAAATATACTTACTCCAAGTCTCTTCAATATGTGCTAAATGATAAATAACATGAAATCAAGTATCTGGAGGTATCCACTGATGGCAGCAATAAAAAATCCACCCTATTGTTATACAATATTTTGATTGGAAAAAGGACGTCTGAAGTCGAAATTATTGGATGAGAGGATCACTAAAAACGAAACTTCCTTGACAATTGCAAATGAAATTAAAGAAATCACGAGAAAAAATACTTTATAACAAGTGCATTCCGTTTCCTGGTAACAACTGAAACACCAATTTTGGTGGGCGGCGCAGGAGTAAAAGTAACAATGTTTTTACATGGTGTTACTTGTCTAGCACACATTTTGAATAACTGCTTACTCCATTGTGCAAATCCGATTAATCTTGATGTCAAAAGTTTTATTTACAAAACCTACCAATATATTATTATTATTATTTATACTGTTTGAACAGGAGCCTTGAAAAATTGTCTATTTGTGGATATAGAAGACTTGTCTCCCACATCCTAACCACATAGATTTCCGCTCATCCTAGTATTTCTCGAATGCTGCAATTGCATCCAATCGTAGTTCTTGTCCTTTGACAAGTCACCTGTTACATTAAATCATTTTTTTTGAAAATTAATCGAGTAAATATTATTTACTTTCCAGCTGTTTTTCATAAACGAATTCAAAATAGCGAGAAGTCAAATATATCTCTGGTTGAAGTAGTAACTGCTCTCAATTCTGTTAAGGTAACCATCCTAGAAAGGAAAAGACAGATGTTAGTATCGATTCAAAAAAATCAATATTGACGAAATTCAAGGAAAGGGAACAACCAGAAATGTGATTGGCTAATGAACATTTGTGCAAAAGCGGCTTAAACCCGATGCACCTGCACATTGCAAAATTGAAAAAAAATTATGAAACCATTAAAAATTGACAATTTTACTTTAGAATTATAGCACATAATGTGGAACGCATTTTAATTTGATACAGCTTCAATGGTGCAATAAAAGTCTATTTTGGTTAGATCCATTTCAAAAATCTTCACAGTTGTATATAATTTCAATGACACTTCGTCTAAACAATTTCACGATGTCGTTTTTTCGTGCCAAATTTAAAGGAATCTCAAAGTATTCAAAGGCTGAATGGAACAATAAATTTGAATTGCTGTTTTTGTGTCTGTTTCTTGTTTTCTGCTTTGTTTTACTTGCCAGCAAAACTTGTCCTTCTTGGGTGATGAAGACATGGTAGGTCTAGATTCTATTAATCTGATATAATCAGGCCTGCTTCAAGCTCAATCCAATCAACAAAAGTCGATCATTACTAATTTCAATTTTCATTGGTAATTTCTCATTTCTGTTTGTCTTTTAAGAATTATTCCCAATGAGGATCACAAGACGTTATTAGCATCCCCATTTGGAAGTTGTACGAGTTCACAATTTACGTGTTGCTTTTTAGTTTTTATACCCACTACCACCTCGGAGAGCACGGCTGACAACTGCTGCACTCAATGCGGCGATTGCAGTTGTTGATGACTTTCCGGATCGCATTGATGTGGATGGTGTTGCTTTCCAACAAAGCGATATCTTGACGGAGAATGTCGACAGTCATGGTGTAGGAATAAAAGATGATGCTTCAAGTGATGAAGAGCTGGACAATGAACTACTAGCTCACTTGGACAGCAGTGACTCTGAAAACGAGGATACTTCTGCTAATCCCCTCTTTTACCCGCTGTATTTACTTCATCTAATGGCAGCATTTGGGATGTATGTGATGCCTCTACGGCTGGTAGACAACCGGGTCGAAATGTTTGCAATGCTGTTGCTCGTCTTAGGCCAGGTTTTCATCTTAGTTCCTGTTCGGATGCAGCTGTTGCATACACCAATTTGAAAGGACGTCGCATTGCAAGGGAAAATAATAGAAATTGGAAGCATGTTTCAAGAAGGAAATTGATGCTTTTGTTGGGCTTTATATGATTGCAGGTAAGACATAGCAAATTATTTGCTAATTTTAGGGGTTTACAAGGCCAATCAACGGGATGCTGAAGAGCTCTGGAGTAGTCGCGATGGTCATAGTATTTTCCGAGCTACAATGAGCTTCAAGCAAATCAAAAGAGCCCTCCGATTTGATGATGCCATTTAAAGAGCCTACACTGATCCACTACCGCTAGTAAGATGCACCATTGAGCTACTAAATGACAATTTTGGCAGAAATTACCGCCCAGGACCTTACCTTTGTGTTGACAAACAACTGGTAGAATCCATTGGCCGGATTCGCTTCAAACAGTACATACCAACCAAGCCTGGTAAGTTTGGAATCAAGGTCTTCTGGATTGCTTGCAAACTCTGAGAATACATTTCCCCTGAAGTGTGTTGCTTATGTTGGTGCAGGAACTCCTACTCAGAATCCCATGAGGGTTTAACCAAGCGCAATACAGTGCTCAGGCGAAAACCTCAAGGCACCACTAGCCTCTGATGACCAAGAGTTCCTTAGCTGCCTCTACGTGGTGGGATCTGGATGGTAATTTAAAGTGCTAACACTGCACAGTCCTAGTGGGGGACTGTGTGGTGTTGCCTTCTATGGCTAACTAAATGTTAAGGAAGTCGCCTTTTATGGAGTGGTGCTCCTAAAAGGCAAAGAGAGCTATAAGGGAAAGAAACTAAAACAGAGATTAAGGCTACCCCAAGGACGAGAGGGATACAGGACTGCAGCATATGCAGGGTCGTCCAAATACCGCATCAACCTTCTCAATGCTCGAAATTTCAATGACAGGAATCAATAGTTAACGCTATGATCTCAAGAGGCTTGGACTTGGTGTTGTTGTGTGAAACTCACCTAAAGAGCGAAGTGGCTATGGTTGTGTCAAATTGTTACTGTCTTTACAGTATAGGTCCCGGTACAATGGCGAGGGATGGAGTTGGTTTGTTAGTTAGCCTCGGCTAGCTAATTGTAGACCCCTAGAACGACACGGCTGTCTTAAGGAAATGGCCTTTTTAGGCGTGCGTGACTTCATTGTTGCCTACGCAACAACTAAAAGACTTAGCTGAGTTTAACAGCAATCTCAACAAGGTCATATCTGAGTGCCAATCAAGAAGTAAATTCCTTTTGGCAGGGGACTTCACCTGCAGAGAATTTCATCCCAGGAGTAATTGGAAATTTTGCCACAGCAGTTCATAATTCACAGAAAGGTGATACACTGGTACACTTCTTGGTTGACTAGAAACTAGCCCTGGCAAACACATTGTTCAGGCACACGTTTGTGCACAGTACCTCGTGGACCCATCCGGCTGGCCAGAAGTGTGCGGGCGCTATTGGGCTATTTTATAGTTCCAAAATGAGTAATGTTAGGGACGTTAGAGCTTGGCGAGATATAGATCTTGACTCGGACCATGACATTGTGATCATGGATCTTGTGCCTTTTACCAAAAAAGGCAGAGATCGCAATAAGCGTCTTAAGGATTTCTGCAGTGGGAACAATCAACAACCTACAGGCATGGAACCCCAGTGGTCTCTCCTGCAATTCCCGTTCGTAATGGAAGCTTATGCTACTCTTGTCTGAAGCGGAACCGGGATGTGAGCACATAGTTGGTTGCATGTACAGTGCATTAAAACCCTTCCTCAGAATTTCAGCCAAAGGAATTTTTTCAAAGCGATAAGGGCAGTGAAAAACTGCATCAGGTGACGTAAATTGGCCATCCTTAAGGAAGCATTATATACCCTTAATGAAACTGGAGATGGCGGCGACTGGGGTGGAATCAAAAGGTGTATCAAAGAGATTGTCAGAGTTAAACATGATGGGCTGCCTGGCAATAAAGCCAGAACAAAGCATTTCTCGCAAGTATTTAAAGAGTCTGCCAGGGATATAGATACAAAGGCATTCATAGATAAGCAGGATCTATCCACACCTGAAGACTTGTAGTTGAACTGTCAACCAAACTTCACAGAGGTTCAAACGGCCATAGATTTGTTAAAACCACCCAAAGCTCCAGGTCGCAATGAGCTACAGGGAGAAGCTTTCAGATATGGAAGCAGTGCGCTTAGTGGACGTCTTACAGAAGACTTTGCACAAGTATTTAGTACGGAGAGATGTCCAAGGGAGTGGCGTGATGCAAAAGTTAGCTTCTTGCATAAAATGGGTTACAGTTCTGACCCTAACAATTACTGCACCATCTTCCCATTGGATGTCGGAAGCAAAAAACCTTCGCAAAAATTCTGTATAGCAGGCTGGAGCAATTGCTGGATAATAAACGTATGCCCCTACAAAACTCAATGTGGTTTTAGATCAGGCAAGTCTACTGTGCAGGCCATTAATGTGATGAGACAAGCCCAAGAAGCTGTTAGATTATGGAAAGAAAACCTTTTAGCTTGTTTCATTGACCTTCAAAAGACCTTTGACTCCGTTCCAAGGCAAGTAATTTGACAGTGTCTAGCAACAAACGGTGCGCCAAAACGGATAATCAAGATCGTTAAGTTCTTGCATGATTCACCAATAGCGCACATTCAGGTGCAAGCGTTCGGTCTGAGCGTGGAGTTCAACCAGGATGTGTCCTCGGCCCGTGCTTATTTAACCTCCTTTTCCAATATCTCATCTGCGAGGGACTAGATGGAACCCCGGAAGGAATTGTTTTTAACTCTTTCTTTGGTAAAGATAAAGTGGAACTTAAGCACATTGAGTATGCGGATGATCTCTGCCTTGTCAGCAGGTCTGAGGAGCAAATACAGAGGTATCTAGATGTTCTAGTTACAGTTCTAACGCCACTAGGTGCTAATATTTCTGTAACACAGACCAAGTGCATGTGGTTATCAAGGGCAGCAGAAAGAACTTATGATAGAGTTCATGTCTCTGGAAAGGAGATTGAATTAGTATCAGAGATTAAGTATGTAGGCTCGATGATCATCACTGGTGGGACACCACTCTCTGAAGCAAAACATTGGTGCTGCAGCAAGATCTTATGTTATCGGCGAGAAGCACATCGGAATGGATTTGACAAAGCACTCTCTTACATTCTCTTATAAGGTGTTATGGCACCCATACTGACCTACGCATGCAAGACGTACACAGAAGCTGCTAGATAATTGGAGATGCTTGAGGCTTCCATAAACACCTGTAAAAGGGTCCTTTGTGGGGTCTCACTTTGGGATAGCTTAACCAAGGACAAGGTTCATGGACTTCTGCCTTTCCAACAAGTGCGCGCAATAATAGGACGTAAGCACTTAATTTTTGTAAGCCAGATGATGTCGCACAGTGAAAGCATAAATAGTGACCAACCCCTTGAGTTAGCAATGACGAAGGCATCAATAAAATGTTCCTGAAGGTAATGGCCACATCATAAGTGCACAGAGAAGTCAGTGGTAAGGAAAGCAGTTGACTACATTATGCTTAAGGGATAATATAGGTAGTGAAGCATTTCACAAACTTGCAGGTCTAATCAATGGTGGCACAGAATTGATCCAAATGTGATTTTTTAGGGGAGTATTTGCAAGTGCCAAAGCTTCCACATGCCAGCACAAGACACCTACGGTGCACGTAGTGTGAGTGTATGTTTCAAGGCTTCTGCTGTCAATTAGGGGTCTTGATGGGGCCAAGTCTGTATCCTACACTTTTGACTTTGTGGCGATATTCTTACCACGGGTTCTGGACCAGATACGCTCGGTACCATACAAGCTTTAGCATTTCGTGAGGAGTTAGCGATGGGAGCCCCCACCCCTAAAGAAAAACGAGATGCAAGTGAAACAGTTACAGAGGCGATTGTACTAAATCTAGACAAGGATTTCCTGGATAATTTCTTCACGTCTACTGGTTTATCTCAAAAGCTCGACAACAGAGAAACTACCATGGTTGTAACAGTGCATCAGAATGAAAGTAGGACGTCATCAGAGTGACTATTCATTACTGTTCGTCAAACAACATGTTGTACTTCTATCAACAATGCACACCTACCCAAAATCCAATGATAATGAAAAGCCCGAGATTGTTCAATTTTATAACGAGACTAAGCCTGGTGTTGATAACTTGGACAAGCTTGTTCGTACTTGTCCCTGTCAGCAGAAGTTTCACCAATGGCCGTACAGTGTCTTCATGAATTTGGTAGATGTTGCAGTTGTTGCTTCCTTTAAAACTGCTAACTTGGATGGTGGAAACTCTACACACTACAAATTCAAAAATAGTTGGGGTATGGTAATGCTACTTATAACTGACTCTTAATTGATATTCGAAATACGAAACCATCAGAGGATGAAAAAGGTCGCTTCCGCTTTTGCTTTTAAAGCAGGATGTCTACCTTTGCGCATGTCGCGCCTCAATAAGGTTACGCAGGTACCTACATAAAAAGAATTGGGAAAGTTTGTTTATGCTCCCAAAGTTGTTCGGCATCTCAACTACCTGAACATTAAATATGATGAAGCGTTTCAAGCCCTCCAGCCACACCAATACACATTCAGTGCATATTGTCAAATTTCGAGCACATTCACAAATAGGTTTCCAGGTCTCAATTTCACAATTAATTTCAAAAAGTCGTTGTAAATCTTGAAAAAACGGGTTTCCGTTTGAACTGGATAGCACTATTGTTGATCTTTTGTATATTGCAAACAAAATGTTAGAAACCTACTTAGCAAATTTCATTTGCTATTTATCTGAATTAACTTACCGCAAAATACTTGGATTAGTTTTAATTTAGATTATTTCCGCTATAAAATTGAAAAATTATCGCTATAGGCAACTGCCTTCATTTGCTGGTTGCCTCAACTAAGCAAATCCTACTACATTGATTCAATTTTTAAGGCTTTTACTTATAGATTACAAATTTTATGGATTACTATATTTAAGCATACTTAGTTAAGAATGGAAAACGTTTATATTGTATTAATGATGCTTCATACTTCATAAGATACTTTTCATTAATAAAATTTTGGGATATCTCAAACCTTATAGTAAACTGCAATTTCCCCTATATGCGTGTTCAACTTATCATTCGAGGACATCCAAATTCAGTAGTGAAGTTCAATAAGCATTTTCTTAAAAATTCATTTTTAAACTCAGCAGCTGATCAATGGAATAACTTACCAATTGAAATAAAGCGAATTAAATTTAAAAATTTAAAAATCAAATTAATAACTACCTCCTTAAACAATATATCCCTAAAATAGGTTCTACATCATGGCAATGATTCCAGTTCTTTAAAAGATATCATTAATTAGCAATAAACTGGGTAAACTGATAATTGCGAATCCATGTTTTTTGTTATTATGTTTTTATAGTTTTTGTGTATTTTATGTTGTTATTGACGCATTAAGTGTAGTATTAGCAGCTTTTGTTAAGGTGTATAATTATGCCAATGTACTACACTTAATAAGAAATTCTATTCTATTCTATGTTTAAGATAAGACTGATCATGCCACTAGAGTAATTAATTATATACATGCAATCCAAGGGAATGCTTTTGATAAATAATTTATAAACTTATGGCCAAAAAATTCTTAGCAGCAGGAGCATTCTTTATTACGAAATTTGATTTTACTGAGTATCACAGTTACAAACCGTTCTGGTTGGAAAAATAATACATGAACGTATCTATGCTGGTAAATAGATATTTTCTTAATAATGCTAAATAGTCAATGTTGTGAATACCTACTAAGATTATTATTCCATAGAAACTTAGATTTATCAAATAACTTTACCCGCCTATACAACTGTTTGCACTGGTATGCATTTCATTTAGAAACTTTTTGCAATTTTACATAAATTCGAATTTGAACGACGCTCCAATTTCCAAATCTACAAGAAAATCAATACATGCACGGTTGTCCGGAAATAACTTTAATTGACAAAAAATTGTGCACCAATGTTTTATACATCAATCGATAACTATTGCATCACTGATCACAACAAAACAAAATAAAATCATCTGTCGACGTCCAAATTTTTTTATAGTAGTATACTAATTATTAATAGTAAGTAGTAGTACAATTTTCAAAAGCTAATAAAGTAATTGCACCTATTATTTCTCTGCATAAATCGAAAATTTAAATAAATATACTTTGATTTTTAAATAATATTTTAATAAACAAGCCGATGTCATTCAGATAAATATATTGTTTTATAACGATTTATGAGATAACAATACAGGCCCCACTGTTGGAAACCAAAAATGAATTTATTTCCATATGAGTGGAATACTTACGGTAGAAAAGAACGTTTAAGATATTATGGTGAAAAGCATGGGCGAATGAGTAGCATAAGAGTAGTGAATAATCAAAGAACCCAAGGAAACAGGGAGAATTTGTGCTTCTGGCATTGTAGAGGTATATAATGTACTAGTATGTAATATACAAAAAGGCTACATTTCCAGACTGTTGGATTCAGAGACTTTTTGAACATAGGAATAATATTATCTATGTGCAATTTCTATGCGTGCTTAGGAATTAATCATTTCCGAAAGAAATCTTCACAGCCATAAATTGCTGGTTAAAATTGGCATTGACTCAGGCGGGAAGTTGCTTAAAAGTGTGCATGAACTTGCAACGATTCGATTGTGTGCAAAATGGATCGTTCAAAGATCAAGTATTAAAAAGCTTGTGATGTTAGCTATATACTACAATGTGGAAGAGAACTACCGAAATATGGCAGCAACTTCGAGCTGTCTAAATTTTTTAATACACGTCATTTTTGCAGTAGATTTAAAACTTGCAAATATCATCATAGGATTGATGTCGCATTCATCGAATCATCTTTGTTCATGGTGTAATGCTCCCAAAGCCCTTTTGATGAAGGGGGGCAGCATTACCACCCTGGGGATTCTTAGAAAGAATTTTTGGAAGTACTTCCACCAAGGGCAGAATAAGTCTAAAGCTAAGAATGCGGAAATAGGATTCACTTAGATCTCTTAAAAGAGAAAGTTGAGACTATTGTTCTTGACATTATTCCGCACATTAACACCATATCATGACTGGAGCAATCAATAAACTTTTTGCAGGAATGCAGCAAGAGTGGGAATGTGGGTCGATTAAATGGGTAGAAAGTTGTCGTATCACAAGCGAAGCGTACCATGGAGGTACATTTCTAGGCAATTCAGCCCGAAAACTCCTGAAAATTGTACATCTACTTGAAAATTTAAGTCCACCACACTGCCAAAGGTTTGTGGCTGCATTTTACGCCTTGGATGAGGTGGTAGCTAGTTGCTTTGGATCTCATCTGCAACCATGTTATAAAGAAAACATACGTTTTGAAAGTATTTACAAGAAGTTAAACATCACAGTAACTTCGAAAAGTCATTGCACATTTCGATATGTTGCTAAATTCGGCAAATCCCGTCAGGATTTCCTTGCTTTCTTCAGCGAACAAGCGTCTGAGAGTGTTCACTACGACTTTGAGAATACATGAGAAAGATATAAGGTACCACAAATCCAACCAAAATTTTCAACCCATCTTCTTCGAGCAGTGTGTGAATACAACCCCGCACATATTCAAATAGACATTTTTCAATTATCATATTACTTCTATTATATTGCTAATTTAATACTTCGCTTTGATATTTCTTGCTTCTTGGAACACATTCATTATAAAACAATTATTTTCAATTTCTTTGTTCAGTGAGTACATAAAACATAAATCATTTATATATTTACATTTAAATAAATACATACAATAAACATGATATTTTTGGTTTTCTACGGGGGTCTGTATTATTATCTCATAAATCATTATAAAACAGTATCTTTAGCTTAATGACATCGGCAGATTAATAAGATATCATTTAAAACTCAGAGAATAATTATTAAATTTTCGATTTATGCAGCGAAATAATAGGTACAATTACTTTATTATCTTTTGAAAATTAGCACTACTATTCATTATTAATAATAAGTAGTATACTACTATTAAAAAATTGGACGTCGATAGATGATTTAATTTTTTTTGTTAGGCCACGGTTAGACTAGTGATTGTTTCAAAAGTGATATATCACATTTGAAAGAATTGCATGTCTAACCACCCGAGATAATTAGCGACGTGACGATCACAAGGAAATCGAAAGAGCACGATTTCTTCGTTATCGTCACATCGCTAATTATCTTGGGTGATTAGACGTGCGATTCAATCAAAATGTAATAGATCACTTTTGAACAAATCACTAGTCTAACGGTGGCCTTATGATCAGTGAAACAATAGCTATAGGTTGATGTATAAAACATCGGTGTACAATTTTTTGTCAATTAAAGTTATTTCCAGACAACTGTGCATGATTAAAGGTATACAACGAATGGTGATTACTATATCAATAGAAATATTTTATAAATTTCAACATTATCCAGTAAAAAATTCATAATTTTCTGTTTGAAAATGTTAACAAACGTTTGCTTTAATGAGAATCTAGGATATAAATTTCACATATTTTAATAAGTTTAGAAAAAATTTATTATGAAAAAATGATTGGTTTAGAATAGAATCATTATTCTTAGTCTCAGTAATGTTATATATAACACAACTGGACATAATCAAATACAATGCATAACTATTTTCTTCTACGAAGTCTACAAATCTAATAAACTATAATTAACAATTTTTCACTATAACGGATAAGAATAATAGCAATATAGTACATGCAGATAACATATTGCATTGAGCACCATAAAGTGCTAAAGAAGTGCGAATGTAATACTGCGCGTAAGTGAGATTTAATGAACATAAATTTGTTGAATCTTCTAAAGGTTAGAAAACAACATTTTGGAGTTTAAAGCAATATTTCACAAATTCAGCAATTGATAGTTTTGCTACCAACTGCGTTGTACATTAACATTTATGCTCATTTCCTGAATGTATCAGAAAAAAATTAGAATTGAATTATTCATTGATTTCAGGTGTAATACCCTGATCTGCAAGCTCGGAAAAAAGATTATCGAGATATGAGTGATCGGGCCAACCATGACCACTAGTGTTAGAACCAAACTCAGTCTTATGATGAATATCATTCCAGGTTACAGTATGTTCTTCTCCTGTTGTGGCTGACCGTCCTACTGTGAAAATAAGTCTCCGTTCCCAAGCAATAACTAAAAGTCGTAATGCTTCTCGTCCCCGTGGACTGTTTGGAAGGTAACATTTACGTGGGAAACCACGTGCAGTAAACGGTTGACCTGGACTAGGATGATCGGGTCCCTAAAATATAGCCAATTTCAATAAGTAAAATTATTCAAAATAATCAATAATGCATGCATATCAGAAATAGTAATTTACATTATATTACTGCAACAATATAACGGCAACATTAGGTAAGTTGATATTAACCAATAAAAATTAATAGGTCAAGGCCTTCTTATACGAAGGCATTGAATAGGTCCAATTTAATATGATTTTACTGTTTCTGCAAGTTCAGAATTATATGGTAAAGAATCGGGTGTTTTATTGGTACAAACGAGGACTTTCAGTGGATTAAGTGATACTTAGATTGATTAATGGGGAAATAGACGGATATATGTATTATATGTAATTTAATTTCAATGACAGGTAAATTCGAATATTATTCAATTAAATTAAATAATAAAATCCCGTGGACAATAAAATCTAATAATCAATGAAGAGTTTTACAGTATTTGAACAATAATTATGGAAAATGCTCGAATGTGTACTAATCAATACGTTGACTACGTTTTTAGAATTAACATAAGAATTTGGGTGAAATAATTCTTAAGGATATATGTCAGTTCCAACTTTTTAATGTTATTATAATTTTTGAATTAATCAAGAAAGTAAAACTTAAAAATGATAAACAAAATTGAAAATAATGTACAGGCTGTATAAAGTTTTAATTTGTTGTATACTTGTAGGACCAATTTGTTAAGGGAGAGAAAAAGAGCGAAATACAGCAACACACAAATAAATTTGGCAACTGTCAAAAACAGTAGGATGTTTTAATGGCGTGTATCTTATAAGCCGTCGGCAATAAAATCAATCAATACTTTGAATTATTCCGCTAATCATTGTTCCTTATTATGTATGGGATAAAATATTTCGAAATGTGGTATTCGTTAGCAGTGATTCCACTAGATCACGCAAAGATTAAATTGGAATGCGCCTCCTTGAATCTATTTGTGGAGATAAGCACTACTGACTCGAAAGACAATAGAGATTAATTACTGATTTTGTCAACAAAAAATGCAAATCTGAATTTGCTCAAATAAAATTACCATGGTTGCAAAATAGAATGGATATAGGAATATAGTTACTTAAAACGCATTGAATCAGAAAATCTTTACTTCTAACTATCATTCATTGAAAAGTTTCAGAATGTTCTCTAAAACTTTTGCAAAATTCGATACCTGTATTCCATGATGAATGTCATATATAATTTGAATGGTAGAATAATCATGGAATCCTGGTAAATGATGGGGAATAACATGATATTTCATTGTACCGTCAGGCTGGTTTCCACACAGCACACCATATTGGCGCTTGCAACTGGGACACTGCAGAAAGCCCTTCCGCTGACCATTCTGATATAATGCTACCAAACAAGGTCGATGAAACATGTGTATGCACTCACTCAATTGAACACAAACTTCATGTGTCTAAAGAGAGGCCTTTAATTAACTAAAATCACTTAAATGCAGATTTGCAGTGTCAGACATTTGTTGTCAAGTCAATTTTAGTATACATTCTCGAGATCGTATATGTTTGTATAAAAATTGGGATTCGAAGCAGTTTTCGAAAATTAAAATATAAACCAAAATTGGTGTCCATTAGGTGATGATACAATGCTGTCTTAAAGGACAACTTCTTATTGATATTTCTTCCACATCACCAAAATCGTGTTAAAAACAGAGCTTCGAAGAAGGGCCAAATATGAATCAGCTCCAGCTCCGGCTCAGTAGCTGTTGGATACCAATAGCTCAAGCTTCAGGTCCGCTTCCATTACTTTCTGGGCTACAATATATTTATAAATAAGAATATTTACGAATTTGATTTTTTTTCAAATTTTTTATAATTTCCACGAATTTTTATATATCTTTGGTAACATCAAAACTCTTTGTGGAGCAAAAATCAACTATTAAAAATAGCTTTTCAAAAAAACATTGGAGGTGGTCTATAAACATACGACTTAGACTCCAGCATCTGCTCTACCGCATTCTAAATTTTGCTCAATTTCAACCTCAGGTTTCTAGGAAATCGATGCACTGTAAAATTTCTGTCTTAATTTTAATTCAAAATAATTTCTGAATATGTATTAATTAAAAATGATAATATAACGATTATGAACAAAGTATACAAAGTAGACTTCAACATTGGATGATTCTTCGGGAAGAACGATATCGTCTATGTATTATTATGTATTATTGCTTTCAATACTTTACCGAATCATATTAGGGTTGAAGCTTAGAGAGTCACATAGCTGACAAGTATACAATTGGAGGGCCGGTTAGAACACTGATGCGATTGGATAGAAATGACTTACGTTTGTTGTTTCAGAGCCATCACCAGCTGCGAAACTTGATAAATCGCTCAGAGGCAACATACAAATAGAGCATTCAGAAGAGGATGGCACGCGTTTCACACGTTTTGAATAAAGCCCTATTACATCATCAACACGAGTTGAATGTTTCTGACGTTGAGATTTCGGCTTTTTGATGGAGGGAATGCGCTTAATATTCTTACGCGATGTGGATGGTGGGGAGAAAACTGGTACTGGGGGTGGTTGTACTTGAATTGATACGAGTGGGAGGAAGAGTAGGGTAGTAAATATCGAAAACGCATTCGTCATCTTAGGAGAAATATTAGAGGGAGCCATAGCAATTGAAGTTAATGTACTAAAAACAAAACATTTAAGAGTAATTTTTAAAGAGTGAAATTGTCCAATGAATCAATTTCTCGAGTCGGAGATCAATATTTTAAAAGTTAATGTTATTTCTTAATAAATTAAATGATAAGAACCTATTAGATGAAACAACAGTCTGTGAAGTAAGTGGAGCAACGTTTGTAGCTGAAGGACTTCCATGACTGCTTCTTAATCTTACATCCTCATTAGTTTGAGAGGAACTAGGAATAACTGAAGTGTGAATTGGGGTTTTATATGAAGTTGAACCAAACGCTGGCGTAGGTGTTTGTTTAGCTGGGTGAACGTGTTGTGAAAGCGCAAGTGCCTTTAGTGGAGGACTGGCAGATTGTTCACAATTTTCTTCATCTGTTGGATAAGGGACTGAAAGAACTAACCGCCTAACTTTTCTCTTGTGGCCACTATCTTTTCGAATCTAATCGGAAGCGGTTATAAGATTTCATTTTAGAGAAACAAACATAATATTAATGTGTTGGACTAAAAAGTTAAGTAATGCAAACAAAATCGTCCAAGTGGAATTAAATAAATGGACCATATCTCTTTATATCATATATAACTAAAAATAATGGATTGTGTACATTAAAAACAAGAACAAAAGTAAGAGACTAAATTTTTACCATCAATGACAATTCAACTGTCAAATGCCCATCTGAATTTGATCTGAAATGATTTTTTACGATAATATACATCATGGCTAAGATTTCAAAGATAGTTTTATTTATTGTTGCAAAATAATGTGCCTTCGCACATGATTTTGATATACATGTAATTATTTAGAAAACTGACTAATGATTGATGCAAATCAAAAGCGCACACTTCGAAAAGGCAAATTTCGATATTTAGCAACAAGGACATAAAATCTTAACGAATATGTTCATAAAAATATATAATAAAATATAACGGTACTACATTATAATTTCTTGTAGAAGGTTGGTATGCTTTTTGCGTAATTATTCTATACGTTTTTGGCAATGGCCCGGGGTAAACAATCAGAACTCGACATAAGCTATTACACATTGTGTGTACCTGTCCGAATATTATGTAATGCCGACATACAGCAATATGCATTAATAATAAATGGTTGAGGTAAGATTAAGGGCGGAAATTTGGAGGCAAATTATTTACGCGGTAGAATGAATATATTTTACCAACTATATATAAACGTGCGTGACGTAGAACAATTTTTTAAGTGAATTGCCAAAATCTCACAGCCAGTGTTTTTTTTAGTACTTTATTATTAGACAGAAGCTTTCTGAATTGCAAATGATAACAGATAACAATAGTTAAGCAAAGTAGTTTATTGTCTTGTTAGCATTGATTTGTCGGTCATTTAGTTCAATAGCTCGAAAGTACACACATAAAACAATTAGAAACCAAATTACAAACAAAGCATTCATAATTTTGGGCTGGAAACGTTTTGCACTTAAAGGGTATGCATTGCAATGCTTATAGATATAAAAATTAAATTATACATTTAAAAATAGTATTTTTAACAAGATTGTCCAGTAAAGGATATAAGTGAAATCTGAATATTTTGAGAAACTAGGCATATTACACAAATTCGTCTATGAGCAGTGCTTACATAATTGCTCAAAATAACGATTAATGTCCTACAATTTTGGGGCAACTAGAAATTTGCGCCAACTTTCTTTTGCTTATGCCATGTGCACGCTCATTAATGCCAAGAATACAAATGTACTACGACATGTATCAGTGATGGCTCTGAAGTTTCAGTAATTGGCACTATTAACAGAAGTTGCTTCCCAAAATATATGAAGTCCTCATAAGATGATTCAGAAGATAGAGAAGACTGGCGCTAGAAAAAGGAACACTAAAAAATAGCCGTATTGCGGAGCGCATAAATTTAGAATTATATCCTTGCATCTCAAAGGCAATTAAAAAGCTTACAGTACGTAAAGAAAGAGAAGTAGTACTGATTTAACAACAAGAGAGCTGGAAATTAATATAAGACCATGGATAAGCAGGCTGCGATGATGTGTTAAAAGAATATGAAAGTGATAAAATCATCACAGATAATGAGAACCTAGGGTTCTGAATGGAGCCGATGATGGTTTTTAAACATTCAAATAGGCTGATATCCTGAATATTTGTGGCTGCAACAAGCACATGTATTGGCTTTGTAACAAAGAAAAAAAATCAGCCACGCAGAGCTGTATCTTCATAAGTGCAATAAGAGGCGATTTGGGTTAGTTATTATGAATCAAAATGTTATTCCTCAATACAGAAACATTTTATGAAAAGAAAAACTTCCAATTTGACATTTTTATTGAGTACTGAAAAAGTATACGTTAAGAATGGAAAGCTCATAAGAAGAATGAATTAATGGCCATCATACAATGTTTCTGCCAAATAAATTGCTAAAAGATAAAAATAGTTTGAGAAATACTTTCGTTCTCACTATGTACATTTTAAAAAACATATCCTAAACTATGCTAATTACTACAAAGATGCAACTAAAAAAACCTGAAGCATTTTCTCAAGATCAATTGTGTAGGGTAGCATTGATTTCTTGTATAAATCCAAGGACTTTGATTTTTTGTTAAAGTAGTGTTCTATAAGTGCATTGGTTTCTACATCATATTTATTCCACAATGAAGAATCACTTAGCCATTCCCACTGAATTCCAAGCGCTATTGGATTATCACGAGGGTAGATGATTCTACGGACTGGGCGTTCAAGCCCGGAATCGATTCTTTGTTGACTCATTGTTTGGAAATTGATCATATATCTAAACATTTAAAGCTAAGTACTTAGATGTAGACTGCTTTTAACGCTAAATATTCCACTAAAACTGATATTAGCGTTAAAGCACTATCACTCGATGCCTTATAACTATCATGTAGAAGGCAATATATTTCGACACAGGTTTTACAAAGCATCAATTCAATGAAAAAATAGAAATGACTGTTAACTGAAAGGTAGTTTGGTTTAATCAATGTAATAGATATTTTATCTCAAACTGTTGTAAATGCTAATTGCTTTACAATTAAAGGACTTCAAATGAAATTACAGAACACAATAATCAGTGCAACAATTGAAAATATATAAATGACAGTCAACGGTAAACTAGCAATTTTCTTCAAGCCTATTATGAAATCGATTGGTGAACACGCTCGAACGAAATGTTGAAAATTTGTACTAAAGATTGCTGTGGTGGAAGTACTTGAATGTATCCATTGATAATGCCATTTTTTATAAAAAAATGTTGTCAATAGCGAAAAATATAAATAATAATAATAATAATAATCAATGACTTTATTTAGCCGCTGAAGGCATACACAACAAGAAAATAAAAACAAGTCAAGTTTTACGGCAGCGAGGACAGTCACAGGAGATGAAATAGGGTAAACCACATTGACGACGATAACCTTAATATAATGAGGTAACCTTACACATCAAGTAATAGGAAAATACAAAATATATTCACCCTGTAGGCTTATTATCCTCATCTCTCAGTCGGATAACACGCTGTAAACGTTTTCTTGATTCAATCAGTCTAGTTGTGGCAACATCATAAGGCTTCCAAATACCCAATTCATTTAACCACTCCCAAACAACAACACCATGCATACCGATAACTATCTAAAAATATTGTACATTAAATATAACTAATATTAACAAATATGTTGTGTAGAAGCGAAAAAGAATACAGCGAGCATATGAAACCTTTTTTTTATTGATAACTCTTAAAACAGTAACTGTTTACCACAACACCCAAACACAGTACAAATATAGATGCATAAACAAAGAATGTTTAATAAACATTAATTAGCTTTAATGTCACATGACGAAACGAAAAAGTGTTTAAAAGTTTTTCCTCCATCTGCTATAAGTGTGATGAAGTGTAAGGCAAATTTGTGGGATTCGTACATCAAAGGGTTTCACTAACAGTGTGCCTCACATCGACTTCTTTGGAAGAATCAAAAGCTGCGATTGATTGTGTAAATGTTTTTATGACTAACATAACAGACTTCTTTATCATTAGAAATGGAAAAGTTGTCTAAGTCACATACTTTCTAAAAGCATTTGTTCATAAAATTCCTTGTATTAAATCCGATAGTAGTAGTACTACATCAGTTATTCCGACATGACATTGGTTCCAAAAGCATTTAAACATATCATTTTAGCTTCATTGAACATAAATTATTGAACAAACTAGAGAGCACTTCTTATTTTTCAAAAAAGATTGCTTCTGTGCTGAGCTAAGATTGCAATCAAGAATGAACTCTTCAATAACACTAAGTTGTCATAACCCCAGGAGAACCACAACGTGACTGTGAAATAGAAAGGAAAGTTCTTAAAAAGTTACGGACCTCCTTACTAATGGAGCAAACTTTAAAACTCAAAATTTAAAACATTAACTAGCAGCTCAGAGGTAACTGACTACTCGTCGATAATCTCAACATTCTTCATTTTCATGGTCAAAGCTTTATATCTTTAGAAAAGCGAATGAAGCGTTATAATGCATGGAGTATAATGTGTGCCAATGTCATTTGACTAGATAGCAATTTCAATGGTTATTTGCTAAACCCACATATACTGACTGCTACAGCAAGCCTTGACCAGCAACCTGGTTCTTATTGATGTCATTAAATCGTTATTAAATATTTTATTCCCCATCATGAAATTCATTATGTATGTGATTTCGGGTTACTAAGTGAAGAATGATTACATTTCTAAATCGTGATATTAGCAATGCTGCATGTTTCACAAATAATATCCTGGCTTCATTATTTCCTCTTATGATTGGCGCCCTATAGAGAAATGCTATAGAAGATGTCATAAAAGAACATAAAGTAGTAGATAATTCAATTTGTGCAATTAAAGGATCTGTTGTAGAAAATCAATACCGGCCAAGAATGTTCCACTAAATTGCAACCCCTGCTCCAATTGTTAAAAGTGGGGACATGGAT
This sequence comes from Hofstenia miamia, assembly GCA_900660155.1. Taxonomy (NCBI): domain Eukaryota; kingdom Metazoa; phylum Xenacoelomorpha; order Acoela; family Hofsteniidae; genus Hofstenia; species Hofstenia miamia. Next base: position 1,368,621 of record CABFPE010000095.1, read on the forward strand.
AACGGCTGTCCTATATTATTATTATTATTATTATTACATCTCACAGCTTCATGCTGGTATCCCTCTCAGCTCGGGGAACTCATCATTTCCCAGGGAGTCTGAGAGCTTTCCTCAGGACTCTAGCTGTTCCTAACAATGCTGCCTTCTGTGCTACCACTGCTCCTCACTTTGGTACTCCCAACTCCTCCAAGTATCTCTTATGCTTCTTACTCACTGCTCCTAGTGCTCCTACAACTACCGGGACTGCATCAACTTTCTTTAACTTCCACAGCCTTTCTATTTCCTCTTCTAACTCTCTGAACTTGTCTATCTTCTCTTTCTCCTTGCTTTCTACAGTTCTGTCCTTTGGTACTGCTATGTCTATCACTGTTCCTAATCTTTTCTCTTTGTTTACCACTACTATGTCTGGCCTCCGTGCTTCTATCACTTTGCTCGTCTGTANTCTACATATTCCCTTAGCCCTAGTGCTTCTGCTTCTACAGTTTCCTCCACACTTAGCAGCCCCTTCCCACCCTTATGCCTTGCCATGTACAGCCTATCTACATCTCCATTTAGGTTGAATGCTCTCTCTGCTGCTAGTATCTTCCTTGTCTCGCTGTCTAATTCCCTGAGCTCATTCTTGTTCCACCTAACTATTCCTGCTGAATATCTCAACACTGGTATTGCCCACGTATTGAATGCCTTTATGCTGTTCTGCCCATTCAATGCTGACTTCTGTAGTACCTTCCTTACTCTCCTTTTGTATTCTTTCCTTAGCCTCATCTTCATTTCCTCATGATCTGTTCTATCTTTCTCTATCACACCTAAGTACTTGTACCCCTCTTTGACTTCCTCAATCTTATCCCCACTGCTTGTCAGCTCTCACCAAGGACGGTCGGGTTTCCCCCCTCTTGCAGAGGCGATTCGCAGCTCGCTGTTTGGTGGCGCTGCAACCCTGGATGCGACAAGTGCTTTAATAACGCATAAAAAGAATACACTGCTACATCAAATGTTCACCCGTCTAAACCAAAAAAACGCCACTGAAGATTTCCAGCATCTTTTTAAATCAACACTATCTTCACCAGCAAACGCTGATAAAACACCGGAAAAGTCGCCCCCTGCACCAACACCTCAAAAAGAAATCGCCATTGCATCACCAAATTTTTCTTCATCGCCCAAACTCTTTTCATTTCCGAAGATATCGCCCACACCGCAAAAACTAGCAAAAGAATACGTAAAACCACAAATAAAGAAGATTAAGAATGGAACAACTACACTTATCATAGGAAGCAGCATTATCAAATACGCTCGTACACGTCATCTTCTTCAAAATCAAATCACAACCATTCACTCGTATCCAGGAAGTAGCACAGCAGCTCTAACGCAAAAAATCACGCAATACGAAAGTACTCACGTAGACACTGTGATG
>CABFPE010000095.1:1390530-1412925 GCA_900660155.1 Hofstenia miamia
ATAAAAACTCTAAACTTCGCACAAAAGCATGACGAAGCATCAGTATATCGTAATAAATATAAAATATTATCTCCGTTCTATCAAATTCATATGCATATGCTATCTATCTTATTTAAATTCAAATCTCTACAAACATCTCTCCTTTTCCTTAATGACTATATTAAATTAAAAGAGCGATCGCAAAAATTTTTTAGTTTAGATAAAAATTATAATGGCTTCCATCACATATCAATTAAATTGTGGAATAATTTAGATTATGAAACGCGAATAGAAAAAAACTATAAAAAGTTTAGAAAAAAATTGAAACAATTTCTTCTAATAAAACAGTATACATTAGGGGACGGTAATACACTTCATGCATTCGAAACATACATCCAACATTGAGCACCCACACAAACATCCACTCAAACATTGACTATATTATTATATATTGTACATATTAATTTGTAGTAATTTGTTCATGTTTATTTTCTTTTGTCATGTGTTAGTTTGTAGATATTGTATACATATAATGCGCAATAAATTTGCTCTGACTCTTATTATTGGGTTAAAACAGTAGTCCTTTTATTTTCTGGAGATGAAATGCTAGCAAAAAGCAAAAATTTAATGTGAAGATACGCATCGTAATACTTTGGATTGAAAAATTTAAGAGTCCATTAAATTTGAGAGCATACATTGTTTCAGGAAAATAACCATATTAATATGTGGAATTACTCTTCAAGCTTTGATAGTCTTAGTTATTGTACCTCTTCCATAGTTCTCAAAAAAGCAATGAGTTATGAGCTATCATCTAATAGTGAAAAATTCAGCACCAAAAAGTTATTAAAAGCAACAGCGCGATGGACTAACTTAGAAGTCCTCTGAATAGTATTTATATATAAAAAATCATGAAGATGTTGATTATTCTTCTTCTCAGATATAATGCAAATTCGAATACTAAGCACAAAAAGCAGTTTTAAAATCTTTGAAAATATACAATAATATAGAAACCGATGAGAACACAATCACGTACAAATAATTTAATAATTAGTCTTACAAGACTGCTTTCGATTTTATTCCCATCATTTTTTAGTCTACATTGTTGTAAATTTTTTAGCACAACATGTGTGCTGCACTAATATCAGTTCTTTTACAAAAACTTAGAAAAATGCCTAAATAAATGGCTGCGATATATTCACTAAACAAAAACTTATGTCCCCAGAACATTGAAATTTCAATTCAATTGAAAACTTAAAAACCGAAAAAAAATTTAATTCTTTCAAATTTCAAAGAGAAATAAAATTCTGCCAAAAGAACTAACGCTTACAAAGAATTTAAAATTTACAATAACAATAAAAATGGCTTAACATTGCGTTATTTGCCATACAACACGAATTTCCTAATATGGATAACTAAAACTAGGTTGGTACTTTTTATCAACATACGAAATCTTGAAACCAACACAGGGAACCTTGAGATCGACAAAGCAAATCGTTATGACAATATGAACAAAAATTTAGCATGAATGAGGTATGAAGATTAATAACATTAGATTGGTCATTAAAAATTTTCTCATATGTACAGTAAAATATTTATCTGAGTTTTTTTTTATGAAATCAAGTATAATATTTTATCCTTTAGTCTAGATTATAACTCAATAAACAACTGCAAAAACTAAATTTTAATGTCTCTTTTGATATAATTGATACTGTAGCATCTGCTACCAAGTGTTGATGTAGGCTAAGTGATTCTTTTAAACTATTGTTTCATGTCAACCATGGGTAGGGATGTACTCATGTTAGCTATTTATTGTATATATTTCTGCTATCTTTCTTTAGCTGAAATAACTGAATACTATTTAGGTACTCCACCATCATAGCTCTGCTCTGTGATGGTTTAACTGTGGCCTCCAGTCAACTCCAATCTCTGCATCACTTCATGTGGTTTTCCATAGCTGATCTAGGTGGCGTCAAACCTCAGCTCAACAAAGTTCTTATGTGTTCCCTATCCTAACTCAGAGTAGTTCTCAATGCAAATTGTAACTGACTTAAACTCAACTTTGTATCATGTATTTAATTTACTTCACAACCTTGCAATGTTACTAGCTGCTTAATAATTATTACTTTAGCCATTACCGAAAACTATTTTCTTTAATTAAGTTAATATAATTAAGTTACTTAATAACTTGCAGCTTCCTACCTCACATTTAAATAACATAATACATGCTCTGTTGATTTATCAGTTGATTATAGGTCACCTAAGTCTATCACATAAAATATGTATAACCTATGTTAGGCTATCCAGCCCTTTCTTACTGATGTTGATAATTGATTACATGTAAATGATTGATTCAATAGCCAGCTAAATGGAGAAAAAATCCTAGTTGTACACCTAACATAAATGCAGGTTCATGATTTTGATCAAGGACCCTCAAGTCACTCCTTATATGTTCCCAAACCACTACTACTGCATTTACTGTTTAGCATGACATTATGTATAAATAATCAAACTGATATAAAATCTAAGAATAAGATTTTCAAAGAATTTACTTCAACAAATTCCAAACTGATTTACACTCTATTTATAGTTAACTTTGAAAAAGTACCTGTTCTTCAAAATTCAAATTTAATTTGTCTTCCAAAATGGCTGAAATTAATGGAAGCAAATTCGCGACCTTTGTTTTGTCTAATTCAATGACAAGGACTTATTTGCTATATTATTACTTGGTTGCAGTTTACAAAGATAATTTTGATAATTGAAATTAAACTGTTTTTCTAAATAATCATAATTCGATCTTAGTTTCAACTAATCATTTGTTCTTCATTGTCAGCATTTTCTTTGGATTATGCTACACACTCTCCTCAGCTTGCATTATTTTCAGCACTGCACGTTCTCTGTGGACTAACTAATCTGCTCTTTTGATTAGTGTTTCTGCTTGGGGATCACTCCAGCTTGTCTTTGAGAATTCCAGTTGTTTGGTCATTTTTAGTACTGCCTCTCTCTCTGTTGTCACAGTGCTATGATAATGTAAGAATTTCACTTCTTTGATTTTTTCTGATATCAGTGTTATTTCTCTAAGTTCATTCATTTTTTCTGAAAAGATTTTGTAGAATTTCTTGTATAGGTGGATTTCTTTTATTGCAATCATTAACGTCATCTGTGCATCTGCTCTATTTGTGTGTGCCATTTCTTCTCTTACTGTTGTGTTTGGGTAAAAGAACATAAATACTTTCCTGAGGCTTCTTGTGTTCACCACATCTTTGTAAAAGAAGCTTATGTTTTCTCTTACTTCTTCCTCAGTTATCATTGTCAGATTGTTCTTATTCAGTCTTATCATTGTTACTATCTCCACCCTTTTCATGACATCATAGAAGCAGCATTCTTTATCCCATAAATCCAACAACACCACGTTGTTTACTCCCAAAAATAGCATGATCTCCTTAGTTGTGTGTTTGTCAATTTCTTTTCTCAGTTCCTTTAGCTGTTCATGAATTGGTTTTCCTTGCATGTATAGTTGATAAGGTGTTATCACTCCTTCAACATATACTCTTTCCTTATTTTGATTGTTTAGTAATATCTCTTTCATCTTCTTGTAATCATCCTGTTCAACTATTGCTTTCACATCTTCTTTCATGTTCACATAAGTCTTATATTTGTGTAGGAAAGTCTTGGCAATCTTTACATTTTTCAGTATCCTCCATCATGGGAGCACCATTGGGATCAACACTGTTTTTGGTGGAGTGCATATAAGCATTATTGTTCTTATCTGTTGTTCTAATTCTCTGTAATCTTGTGACATTGTCAGTGTGGTTGCCAGTCTGATCATTGCTGGATAGTTCATTTTGCTTTCCTTTAGTGTCTCCCAAAATATCTGTGTTAGTCCTCTTCTGCTCATTTTCATTTGGATGCTGTCATTTAGTTCTATTTTCAATGTGATGCATTCCATGTCCACCACTAGGTGGTTATATGGTTTCAGCATCTCCTCTAATTCTGTCTATGTGAATGCTTCTGTGAACATCAATTTCATTGATGCTACTGTTGTTCTTCCTTCACATACTGGTAGTTTCTTGTGCAAATTTTTTCTTTTTCCTTTGTTATTTTTATTTCAACTAAGAATCTTTCATTATCTGCATTGATCCATTCCATTGCATGTTCTGGTGTGGAGGCTCCCCATTTGTCTATTTTTATTCTATCTATTTGTTGTTGTGTTTTCAGTGATAGTATTAGTTTTGTTGATGTTAAGAGTTCTTCCTCTTCTAACATTTTTTTGTGTTTTTGTTGTCATTTTGCAAACTTCCACTGGTTCAGTTATTCCTCCCCTTTGCATCATTTCCACGCTCTTAATGATCTTTACAAATGTGCAGCAAGGGCTCTCTTTTTCATATCTTTTCATATCTGTTTCTAATGTTTGCTGAATTTCTTTCTTCTTTATCATCTTTACAATTTCTTTTGTGTCTATGATTTTCCTCATTGTTATCCAAGGTTCTGTCTCTATTTGTCTTAATCATGTCTTGGATGTTGTGCCCCACATGTATTACCTCATGGTTTCATCAAATAATGTTATCTCTTCTGGTGCAATCCTTGTTCTATTCACTATATCCACTGTTGACATTCTGCCTAATGGGCTTTTGTTAATGAACAATCTACTTATAAATTTTTCAACCTCCTGCATCAGTTTCTTGATTTTTTTTGGAGATGTTGACTTTTAATAGCCAGTTCTTTGTCTGCGTGTTCACTGGGGACAATGCTATCTCATATCTCTTTGCTTTTGCTAGATTGTGGCACTCTGCTCTGGAAATTGGCAGCCTCAGTTCTTGGTATTGCATTGTAAAAATTGCTAGAATCCATGCTGAGGTTCTAAACCTTATTTCTGGGGCATTCTTCTCTTCAAATATCATATTTTTAAAGTCCTTCATTGAGTTTAATTGTTAATATCTGACAGTGCCACTTCAACTGTTTTATGGTATTTCTTTGATGGGGTCTCAATGTGTATCTCTGGCCACTTCTGTTTTCTTTTGTAACTTCATCTTGTTCCATATTTCTTGTATTCTCCTTATGTTTTCTTGCCTCTGCATGAGGCTACACTTGATGAATAGTGTGTTTGCCTTTTCCACGCCCTCTGTGTGCATTGTCATCTTTATTGTTTTCACCTGTTTAAATAAATTGATGGTGATACATGGATCCACCATTAATCTACAATAGGCTACCCAGTAGTCAATCTGTAGGTCTAAGCAAATTAATTCCGTGATTTTTGCTTCAGTTGTTATTTTCTCCCACAAGAACACGTTATCTACCTGTATCTCTAGATCTCTTAGGAATGGTGGTAATTCTTTGACTGTTGTTCTTCTGATGATGACCACGCTTATGCCCTGTACTCTCACTATTCTTAGAGTTTTGTCTAGCTGCTTCTCCAAATTTTTCATATATTCTTTTTCCTTTAGGAAGTGAATAATCATGAGGTTATCTTTATCAATGTTAATTTCCAGTATTTTCACAATCTGGTCTATTGTAGCATCATCCAAAAAAGCAACTAAAGCTGAATAACGTTGAATGATTATTAATTGAAATTAATTGTAAAAATTTAGTTAATGAACTTTAGTTATTTTTGTAAAATGCAACTAAGATTTAATAGCCCACAGAAGAACTGAAGAGGAAACATCTGACCACTTCGTCACCTAAACAGTGATAGTTAATACTCAATTATTTAATTAACATAACTAGTTAATAAGAGAGGAAGGTCTGATGGTTCAACAACTTGGTAACACCTCACCCACGAATTACTATGCACTCATTATCAGTAATCAGACATGGCATAATAAGCTAGGTGGAGGATGTAACACTATATATGCCATGATTGCTTGGGCTGTCTCCAATGTGAAATTGTCATCAAAAGTGATGTGAACCATGCTGTGCATGTATGGCTGTTCCACCATCTCATCTAGTTCTCTCTGGTAACTTATAATTGTATTGACCATCAGTCTTCTCTGTGTGTCAAGTACTATTGGTAGATTGCTGCCCTCTGTCTTTGCTATTTTTCTTATGTGACTCTTAGTTTCTAGTGACAGTTTTTGATATGCATTACTTCTCATCTTTGTTGTTCCCATGAAGTAAGGTGCAGGGTTTCACCATCTATTTTCAACATCCTTTTCTCTCTATATTTTGAATGCACTGTTCTCTCAGATGTGCTATCAGAGGGGGTGTGTAGCTGTGTAATCTGTAATGGTCTACTGGTGCTTGGCTCACCATCAAGTTAGTGCATGCTAATTGTCTCAACTGAATCTCCCTCAAGTTGACTCACAGTTGACACTTTCAGCAATTGACCAGCTGTGGGTTCTGTCTATATGTCAGCCTTGAATTGCTTTCATATATGCACAGTTCTTTGCCCACTCTTATCTTCCCCTGGAACTCCAATGGTCACACCACCCTCAAATTGGCAGGGTGGACTGGAGGGAAGGTTGTGCTGCTTTTCACCAGTTCTTTTGCTTGCCCTTAGTGGTGCAGATCTCCAGTGGGAGGGGCATTGTGTCTTTTGGTCTCTCTGCCCTTGGGTTGGCCTTGGGGACTACTAGGACGCCTTATCACTCTGCACCTCTGATTAGTTGTGGGATGGTTCTCGTCCCTTCTGTCTTCTGTTGGACATCTGGTTTGAGACTGTCTTTGTATTCTTCTCCACTGGTTTGACGTTGTCATCTCCTCAGGTCTTTGGGTTCAGTGCACTCTCTTCCTCAATGGCTGTTGCATCTTCTTTGATTTTCCTAAATTCAGACAATAAGTTTACATCCCATATATCAGGGTCATATATATATTTATCTCTTGCTGCACATCTTGACAGCACTCTTCTCTGTATGTCCTCATTGCTGATATTTGCTTCGAACTCTTCATTAAAGCCTTTCTCCAGCAGACTATCAAAGTCATTCATATCATATATAACCTCATTATCATTAATATGACTTATTTTAAACTTGGCATCTTCATTTAATATTGATTCTTCAATATCTGCTGTTGCCCATTTCAAGTTTTGGAAGTGCAATAATCTGTTGTTATTTAACATATACTCATTATTTGGTAGTACTTGCGTTATTTTATATGGACCTGACCATACTGTTTTTAACTTTTGGACTTGGTTTGTATTGGTTAATTTCATGGGTGTGAATGTGTAAACTGTGTTGCCTAGTTTGTGCGCATGACTGTAAATTTTTTTATTGTAGTTACATTGTTGTCTCACATCTGATTTCTTTGTGTTATGACACATTGTCTGATGTATTGCCTTTATCTGATTCCTCAGTTGATCCACATATTGGTTGTCTAACTTTCCACTATAGGCAAAGAACTGCATTGATAATGGTGTCACTGCCTCCCTTCTAAACATGGGTTTGAATGGTGGTATTCCAGTTGTTGAATGTAAAGACATATTATAGAAATACCTGATCATTTCAATTACCTCCCTCCATTTGCGTCCTCCTACTCTTGAGGTTGTGACTCTAATCAATTTTATCAAAGTTCTATTCAGTCTCTCCACAACTCCATTTGCTTGTGGGTGATATGCTGTCATTCTTTCACTTATGACTTCCAGTAGGCATGCCATCTCCTTGAACAGGTTTCTCTCAAATTGTGGCCCCTTATCAGTGATTATCATCTCCATTGGCCTGAACTTCAGGATCCATTCTTTCATTACTATGTTGGCAGTTGTTTCAGCTGTTGTGTTCCTCATCAGGACTAGCTTCGCATATTTGGTGAAGTTTTCCACAATCACTAAGAGGTACTGGTACCCCTCCTCATCTTTCAACAACATTTCCAATTCTATGTGTTTGATCTTGTTTGGTTTTGTCACTATGATTTTTTCTAGCAGTGCCCTCTGTGTCAGAAAATGTTGTTTATTGTGGAGAAGACATTCCGTACATTTGATGATGATTTCTTCTGTGACCTTTCATATTGCTGTCATGAAAAATCTTGCATTGAACATGCTCTCTGTCTGTGTGATGCCCAAATGGCCCTTCTTGTGGATTTTCCTCACTAGTTCATGTTTAAAGTATTCTGGTATTGCAATTCTATTGGTTTGTCCTTCCACATATAGGAGTCCATTCTTGTTCCTTTTACATCTGTACCTCTCATAGTAACTTGTGGTTAACTTTGATAGTTTCACAATTGGTTCTTGTAATTTTCTTATGATTTCACTTAATATCACGTCATCCTTCTGTTTTTCTACAATTTCAAATTCTGAAATTTCCTCTTTTATTGTGATTGGTAGCACTGTTTGTCCATTCTTGTCAATGTTCTTCTCTGGAAGTCCTTCATACTCTGTGTGTGGTAGAAATTGGAATTGCTTTTTCTCTCCGTCTTCCTTGGTTGCATCTCTCAGATACTCAGGAAGCACTGTCCAAAAGTCAGTGTTCATGTGCAGTGTTCCTCTTTGGTGTTCAATTGTGAAGGTGAATTTGTTTAGATATTTGATCCATCTCAAGACTATTACCAATTTATCACCTGAAAACTTCTTGAGCCATGCCAATCCACTGTTATCATTGTGAACTCTAAATTGTCATCCTATTAGGAAGTGTCTAAACTTTTTTATGCTCTTGATCAATGCCAACATCTCCAATNGAAGGTTGTGCTGCTTTTCACCAGTTCTTTTGCTTGCCCTTAGTGGTGCAGATCTCCAGTGGGAGGGGCATTGTGTCTTTTGGTCTCTCTGCCCTTGGGTTGGCCTTGGGGACTACTAGGACGCCTTATCACTCTGCACCTCTGATTAGTTGTGGGATGGTTCTCGTCCCTTCTGTCTTCTGTTGGACATCTGGTTTGAGACTGTCTTTGTATTCTTCTCCACTGGTTTGACGTTGTCATCTCCTCAGGTCTTTGGGTTCAGTGCACTCTCTTCCTCAATGGCTGTTGCATCTTCTTTGATTTTCCTAAATTCAGACAATAAGTTTACATCCCATATATCAGGGTCATATATATATTTATCTCTTGCTGCACATCTTGACAGCACTCTTCTCTGTATGTCCTCATTGCTGATATTTGCTTCGAACTCTTCATTAAAGCCTTTCTCCAGCAGACTATCAAAGTCATTCATATCATATATAACCTCATTATCATTAATATGACTTATTTTAAACTTGGCATCTTCATTTAATATTGATTCTTCAATATCTGCTGTTGCCCATTTCAAGTTTTGGAAGTGCAATAATCTGTTGTTATTTAACATATACTCATTATTTGGTAGTACTTGCGTTATTTTATATGGACCTGACCATACTGTTTTTAACTTTTGGACTTGGTTTGTATTGGTTAATTTCATGGGTGTGAATGTGTAAACTGTGTTGCCTNGTGCTCTCTGTCTGTGTGATGCCCAAATGGCCCTTCTTGTGGATTTTCCTCACTAGTTCATGTTTAAAGTATTCTGGTATTGCAATTCTATTGGTTTGTCCTTCCACATATAGGAGTCCATTCTTGTTCCTTTTACATCTGTACCTCTCATAGTAACTTGTGGTTAACTTTGATAGTTTCACAATTGGTTCTTGTAATTTTCTTATGATTTCACTTAATATCACGTCATCCTTCTGTTTTTCTACAATTTCAAATTCTGAAATTTCCTCTTTTATTGTGATTGGTAGCACTGCTTGTCCATTCTTGTCAATGTTCTTCTCTGGAAGTCCTTCATACTCTGTGTGTGGTAGAAATTGGAATTGCTTTTTCTCTCCGTCTTCCTTGGTTGCATCTCTCAGATACTCAGGAAGCACTGTCCAAAAGTCAGTGTTCATGTGCAGTGTTCCTCTTTGGTGTTCAATTGTGAAGGTGAATTTGTTTAGATATTTGATCCATCTCAAGACTATTACCAATTTATCACCTGAAAACTTCTTGAGCCATGCCAATCCACTGTTATCATTGTGAACTCTAAATTGTCATCCTATTAGGAAGTGTCTAAACTTTTTTATGCTCTTGATCAATGCCAACATCTCCAATTTTGTTGACACATAATTCTCTTTGCTTGGTTTCAACTTGCAACTAAAGAATTTTATGGGTAATTCCTTGCCATCTTTTATTTGTCCCAGTGTTGCTCCAATCACTACCTTGATGGCATCACAGTCCAGTATAAATGTTTCATTGTAATTAGGCGTAATTAGTGATGGCAATTTTGCTAGCTTCTCTTTTATCTTGTCAAGCTCCTCCTGCTCCTGCCATGGCCATATAAATGGTACTGATTTTCCCATCAGCCGCGTCATCTTGGCAGTCTTCCCTGCAATGTTGAGGATAAAGAAGCCTATTATTCTCTGGATGTCCTTCTTGTTGTTTGGTTTCTCTATTTTCCTGATCATATCTCTTGCATTATCCTTCATGCATATTCGCCCTTTTTCAATGACTTGTCCTAAGAATATGATTTTTTCCTTTAAGATGTTGCACTTGTTTCCATTGATTCTCAGGCCAGCTTTTTGGAGGATTGATAATGTTTATTCCAGTTTCTGCAGGTGTTCATCAATTATGTCACTCATCATGATGATGTCATCAATATATGCATTCACTATGTCCTCCATCTTGTGTTTCTTATTTTTCAAAACTTTTGTTATGTATCTTTGAAATGCCATATATATCCATTCTTATAGGCTGTAGGGAGTTATGAATGCTGGTTTTTCTATGTCTTCTTCTTCAATTCTCACCTGCCAATATGCTTTGCATAAGTATATTGAGTTGAAGTACTTATGTTTGCTCACTTCATATAGCATGTCCTCTATCCTTGGCAGTTGATATGAATCTTTTTTTGTTACCTCATTCAACTTCTGGAAGTCCATGCATAACCTGTGTTTGTCTCCCTGTTTCATGAATACTGTAGGTGCAGCATATGGGCTTTCACTGGGTCGTATTATTTTGTTATCAATCAATTCATTGAGTATCCTGTTGTATTTGTCCTTCATCTGTTCTGGCACTCACCTTACTGGCAGTTTTATTGGTTTGTTTGTTGTTGTAATGATCTTCTGTGTTTTGCCAATTGCTTGTCCCACACTTATTTCTCCGTAGTTAAATATTCATTTATTTTTTTCTAGCACCTCTCAAAATTGCTGTAATTGTGCTGTGCTCAGGTGTTGGTATTCCTCTTCAGCCAATTCGGGTATTTTGTACTGATCTTTTTCTTTGGCTTTTGTCCCTGTGCCCTCAAGTTGGCCATTGCTACATTGATGGTTTTTGTCCACTCGCCCTCAAGTTGGCAGTGGGGAGTACTTGTAACATTGATGATTTTTGTCCATTTGCCCTCAATTCGGCAGTGTGGAGTACCTCCTGTTTTTGTTTGTAAGTCCCTGAGTCAACCATACAAACTACTCTGCTCATTGATGTCTTCCATTGCTCTCCAAATAGCATTGATACTAGATCTGACATACTGTCCAAATAATTGTACATTTGTTTTCTTCATGGTGATGTTCTGATTCATTGCATTAAGTATTGGGACTTTTCCTCTGCTGTTTTTTTGCACATACACCTGACAGCATTGACACTCTCTTCAAATTAATTCCTTTGTTGTTGTAAATCATTATATCTGCTGTTATCATATCTTCTGTTTTCACTCCATGCATGCTCCATTGATACAGTTGCAATTTTATATCTTCTTCCAATTCGAAGACTATCGTTGATGGCTTTCCTTCTTGTTCTTTGATTTCAATTTCCTCTTCCCGTACCTTGATTGTTCTGTCAGCATAATTTATTACACATCCATTTTTTGTCAGGAAATTGTCACCTAATATTACCTCATAGGGCAGTAAATTGTTGTGGGTATCTATTACCACTAGTGTTTGCTCAAAGGTTGTGTTTGCTATTCTAATCTGTACTGCTTCAATCTTACCTTTCATATCTATGTACTCTCTGGATGCATTAATTAGTCTTTTGTTCAAACACTGTAAGTCATCTCATTTAAATCCCAGTTTTGTTATGCACTCATCTGTTATTATTGATGTTGGTGCTCCCATATCAATCTTTGCTTTTGTTAAAATCCCATTTATTGTTATCATTATTGTATTAATGTTATCCAAATTTGTCATAATCATTATCAGTTCTCAGCTTTTCTGAGTCAGCACTCTGACTAGTTTTCTGATTCTTCCTCTGTTTGGGGATCCTCTAAAAATTCTTATTCAGATTTGATTATGTCCTCATTGTAGTAATACACTTCTTCCTCTCTGATAATGTTGATTTGTTTTCTGCACTCATTTTTCCTTTGCCCCTTCTATCCACAAGCATAGCATTTTATGTCTCTTTCTCTTACCTTTTTGTATTTCCCATCCTTGTTTTTTATGTTGATGAATTTTTCTGCTTTTTTCTCTTTGTATGCCTTGGTGTTCCCTGTCTGCATTTTGTAGTTATTTCTCCATTCTGTTGGCTTTTCCTTATTCCATATCACTTTTTTAGATGTGAGCATTATTCTCTATTGTTGCCTGTATGTCTATGGCTTTCCTGATCATCTTTTCCAGCTTGTCATCTACATTGCACTTGATTTCAAATTGCATACAGATGTTCTCTGGCATGCATTTGCAGATATCAGAAAAAAGTCATACTTGGAATATGTGCTTTCCCTTGAACTGAGTGTCAATAATCGTTGGATATAATTTCAGATGACATCTGTCTTCCACATTTTTGTAGAATTTAGTATAGTTCAATATTGGTTTTTGAAGCTTTCATTTTCATAATAGTCTATGAAGTCTCTGATCAATAGTTTGTAGTTTTGTTTTGTGTCCACATCAAGGAGTAAGTAGTGTTGAGAGGCTGCCCTGTTAAGTATAGTGGGAACCTTGCAGCTGCTGCCCTTTGGTTCACCTTCCTCTCTGCCATCGTAAACTTGAACATTTGCAGCCATTCCAAAAATGTTGGGTTGTAGCTGTCCACTTTCCCATTAAATTTAGGCAGAGTTGCTTTACATGGTATTGTATCATCATGACTATTTTCTTGCAGCATTGAGTTCTCATAAATCAGTTTCTTTTGTTTAGTCATTTGTTCACTAACTTTGAGTTGACTTGTCACTGCTCTCATTATCTCATTGATAATTTTTCTTTTCTCTACTTCCACCTCTTCCTCCATTTCTCTGAAGTGTTTTTTAAAATTCGTCAGTGATGCTCATAAGCTCCTTTCCTCTCCCTGTTCAATTGTTATTTCATACATTGCTGTCACTTTCAGATTTTCTCCTTTGTTTTCTTGTAGTTTTTTCAATTTCCATCTCAGATCCTCTATCTCTCTTCTGATTTTTGTGATCTTCATCTCTGTCTAACTTAAATTATCATTTTGGTTATCCAAATGGTTGTCCATTTCAATCTTCAGTTTGCTTAGTGTGTTCTCATTCTCTTGTTCCAGTGTCAACATTCTTTCCATTAATTGTTGTATCTTGGCTGTCAATATTGTTTCCATTTCATTTGTTTGGCATAGGATGTTTAGAACTTCATTGGATCCTGTTTCTGGGGACATGTGTAGGGTTTCCAGCTCGATGGGGGATACATCTATCTCTGAATGTGCTCTCCTTGGGGTGGGGGTTGTTCTGTTTGTGCCTTTCTTGGTGCTACCTTATTTTCCTCATGTGTTTAGCATCTTTAATTAGAAGTAGTAGTGGCTGGTAGATAAGTGTGACTCATTGTTTTTCCCCTGCTTTACATTAGGTATATTTGTAGTTGTTGCTTCATTGCTGGCTGTACATTACATCTGCTTCTTGCATGTCTTCTGCTATTTGATTGCTCTGATTCTCTGTTGACTTTAAGTTCTGAGTTTGGATGTTGAACTTATTGTTCTTCTTCTTTTGTTCTTTATCTGTCATGGTCGCCATGTACCATCCACTACCAAGTGTTGATGTAGGTTAAATGATTCTTTTAAACTATTGTTTCATGTCACCCACAGGTAGGGAAGTACTCATGTTAGCTATTTATTGTATATATTTCTGCTATCTTTCTTTAGCTGAAATAACTGAATACTATTTAGGTACTCCATCATCATAGCTCTGCTCTGTGAGTGGTTTAACTGTGGCCTCTGGCCAACTCTGATCTCTGCATCATTTTGTGTGGTTTTCCATTTCCATAGCCAATCTAGGTGGCTTCAAACCTCAGCTCAACAAAGTTCTTATGTGTTCCCTATCCTAATTCAGTGTAGTTCTCAATACAAATTGTAACTGACTTAAACTCATTTTGTACCATGTATTTAGTTCACTTCACAAACTTGCAATGTCACTAGCTGCTTAATAATTATTACTTTAGCCATTACTGAAAACTATTGGCTTTAATTAAGTTAATATAATTAAGTTACTTAATAACTTGCAGCTTCCTACCTTACATTTAAATAACATAATACATGCTCAGTTGATTTATTGATTGATTATAGGTCACCAAAGTCTATCACATAAAATATGTATAACCTATGTTAGGCTATCCAGCTCTTTCTTGCCAATGTTGATCATTGATTACATGTAAATGATTGATTTGATAGCTAGCTAAACAGAGAAAAACTCCTAGTTGTACACCTAACATAAATGCAGGTTCATGGTTTGGATCAAGGACCCTCAAGTCACTCCTGATATGTTCCCAAACCACTACTATTGCATTTACCATTTAGCTTGACATTATGTATAAATAATCAAACTGATATAAAATCTAAGAATAAGATTTTTGAAGAATTTACTTCAACAAATTCCAAACTGATTTACACTCTATTTATAGTTAACTTTGAAAAAGTACCTGTCATTTGAAATTCAAATTTAATTCATCTGCCAAAATAGCTAAAAATAATGGAAGCAAATTCGCCCCCTTTGTTTTGTCAAATTTGATGACAAGTACTAATTTGCTATATTATTACTTAGTTGCATTTTACAAAGATAATTCTGATAATTGAAATTAAATTGTTTTTCTAAATAATCATAATTTGATCTTAGTTTTGACTAATCATTTGTTCTTCTTTCTTCATTAGCAGCATTATGCTTTGGATTATTGTACACTTGGTTCCACAAGATTGTGGATTGCCATTAGGATGGGCAAACAAGCAGCAGCTTTCAACTCTAAGCAGACTGGAGTTGTGATGATCATTAACTTAGTTGGGTCAATTCTGACCTTCAAAGTAGAGCTATTTAATACAAAGATGTAAGTCTTGCATTTGAGATATGACAGAGATTTGGATTATGCTACAATACATATACATCATTCATGCTAAATTTTTTGTTCATATTGTCATAATGATTTACTATGTTGATCTCAAGGTTCCCTATGTAGGTTTCAAGATTTCATATGTTGATAAAATGTACCAACCAGATAACTAGTACTTTTTGCCAACATCAGGTACCAGAAAATTGATATAGATAGGCATAATATCAGTAAAACAAAACTTTTTGACTAACTGTATTAAAAAATAGAATGAAAGTCACATGAAGATAAAAAAAGCAAACTGGATGATTAAATTTATATAGAATGCCATCCAAATAATTATCAAAATATATTATCTGTGCATTCATCCTAAATTGTAACTTAATAATCAATTATGTTTTGAAACAAATTTGGGGTTGGTTGGTACTTTTTATTGAAATATGAAATATTGAAACCAACACAGTTGCCTTGAGCTAAAGTGTGAACCTGATTATTCAAAAAGCCATTAGCATTGTCTACATGCTTCATAACACCACTTGCATCAACAAAGATGCTGGAGAGCTTAAAACAGGTTCCTCAACTCAGAAATCTCTTGCTCCTTCAAGCACTACTGCTATCAAGCAAAAGAGAGAACTTTATCAAACTCATTGTTTCTGCTGTGGTCAAAAGGGCCACACCAAGCCTTAATGCCATGCTGTAATTAGCTTAGTTGCCAATGGTGATGTCTTTGTCATCAAAAAGCCTGAGACTGAAGAATGTTCTCCTGATCTGCCTGTTAGTTCTGTTGATCTGTCAAACTTGTTGGATCACTGCCTTCTATAAAATGTGTGCACAACATTCTGGTTATTACCTCATTACTGCATATTAATGTCATCCCTGTGGATATAAATGGAAGTCTGGTTAACATTACTATCAATACTGGGGCCTCAGCCTCCATTATCAGCCACACTTGTTGTTCCAAACTTTGTTTATCAAGGGAGAGACTTGTTCTGTCCACTGCATGCCTGTTGGATGCTTCCAGGAATTCACTATCTATAAAGGGTTGTGTCCTGAATTTCGAAGTTTGTATTTGTCAGGAACTGTTCTCCATGGATTTGATTGTCATTGACACCTGTGACCAGCTGCTGCTGTACAAAATAATCATGGGCAACAACTTCCTTGAACAGAACTCCTGCATTAACAATTACAGAAGCAAAATAATCTCTATCTGTGAAAGTGAGCACAGGCAGGAACTTACCACCATTCCTGAACAGGAAATATTGCTAAAGTTTTTTTGGAGCCAGTAATTGTCAAGCCTCAACACTGGCAATGTGTAGCAGTCACTATGGACTCCCAGTATATAGGCAATGTCATGGTCTCTGGGCATAAAGGGAAGTGCTTCACTGGAGTTAACTTCTCCCCAGATCTCTGTCATATCTCAAATGCAAGACTTACATCTTTGTATTAAATAGCTCTACTTTGAAGGTCAGAATTGACCCAACTAAGTTAATGATCNTGGCAACTAAGCTAATTACAGCATGGCATTAAGGCTTGGTGTGGCCCTTTTGACCACAGCAGAAACAATGAGTTTGATAAAGTTCTCTCTTTTGCTTGATAGCAGTAGTGCTTGAAGGAGCAAGAGATTTCTGAGTTGAGGAACCTGTTTTAAGCTCTCCAGCATCTTTGTTGATGCAAGTGGTGTTATGAAGCATGTAGACAATGCTAATGGCTTTTTGAATAATCAGGTTCACACTTTAGCTCAAGGCAACTGTGTTGGTTTCAATATTTCATATTTCAATAAAAAGTACCAACCAACCCCAAATTTGTTTCAAAACATAATTGATTATTAAGTTACAATTTAGGATGAATGCACAGATAATATATTTTGATAATTATTTGGATGGCATTCTATATAAATTTAATCATCCAGTTTGCTTTTTTTATCTTCATGTGACTTTCATTCTATTTTTTAATACAGTTAGTCAAAAAGTTTTGTTTTACTGATATTATGCCTATCTATATCAATTTTCTGGTACCTGATGTTGGCAAAAAGTACTAGTTATCTGGTTGGTACATTTTATCAACATATGAAATCTTGAAACCTACATAGGGAACCTTGAGATCAACATAGTAAATCATTATGACAATATGAACAAAAAATTTAGCATGAATGATGTATATGTATTGTAGCATAATCCAAATCTCTGTCATATCTCAAATGCAAGACTTACATCTTTGTATTAAATAGCTCTACTTTGAAGGTCAGAATTGACCCAACTAAGTTAATGATCATCACAACTCCAGTCTACTTAGAGTTGAAAGCTGCTGCTTGTTTGCCCATCCTAATGGCAATCCACAATCTTGTGGAACCAAGTGTACAATAATCCAAAGCATAATGCTGCTAATAAAGAAAGAAGATCAGATGATTAGTTGAAACTAAGATCAAATTATGATTGTTAATTAGAAAAACAATTTAAGTTTAATCATCAGATTATCTTTGGCAATGCAACCAAGTAATAACATAGCAAATTAGTACTTGTTGTCGAATTTTGACCAAACAAAGGGGGTGAATTTGCTTCCATTATTTTCAGCCATTTTGGCAGACAAACAAATTTGAATTTTGAACAACAGGTACTTTTTGAAAGTTAACTATAAATAGGTGAGAAATCATTTTGGAAATTGTTGAAGGAAATTCTTCAAAAATCTTATATTTAGATTTTATTATCAGTTTGCTTATTTATACAGAATGTCAAGCTAAACAGTAAATGCACTAGTAGTGGTTTGGGCACATATCAGGAGCAACTTGAGGGTCCTTGATCCAAACCATGAGCCTGCATTTATGTTAAGTGTACAAATAGGAGTTTCTCTCTGTATAGCTGGCTATCAATTTGATCATTTACATGTAACCAATAATTAACATTGGCAAGAAAGGACTGGATAGCCTACCATAGGTTATACATATTTTATCTCATAGATTTAGGTTACCTATAATAGACTGATAAAGAGACAGACCATGTATTATGTTATTTAATGTAAGGTAGGAAGCTGCAAGTTATTATGTAACTTATTTTAATTAACTTATCTAAAGCCAATAGTTTTTAGTAATGGCTAAAGTAATAATTATTAAGCAGCTAGTGACATTGCAAGGCTGTGAAGGGACATAAATACACAATACAAATTGAGTTTAAGTCAGTTACAATTAGCATTGAGAACTACACCAAGTTATGATAGGGAACACATAAGAACTTTGTTGAGTTGAGGTTGGGAGCTACCTAATTCAGCAATGGACACATGAATGAGGTGATGCAGAGATTGGAGTTGGCCAGAGGCCACATACACACCAATCACAAAGAAGAGCTATGATGGCGAAGTACCTAAACAGTATTCAGTTATTTCAGTTAAGTGAAGATTAACAGAAATGCATACAACAAATAGCTAATATGCATACATCCCTACCTATGTAGAATAGGGAATAATAATTTAAAAAATCATTTAACCTATGTCAACACTTGGTAGCAGATGCTACATGGCAACTGTGACATTGAAAGAACATAAGAAGAAGAAGACTCAGTTCAACATCTGAACTTGAAACTTAAAGTCAACAAATAACCAGAGCAACTGAGATAGCAGAAAACATGCAAGGAAGCAGAGATAGCTTACAGCCAGCTATGAGTCAACAACTACAACTCTACCTAATGTAGAGAGAGTGAAAGACAAAGAGTCACACCAATCTACCAGCCACTACTATTTGCACTTAAAGATGCCAAACACACAAGGAAAAAAAGTTAGCACCAAAGCAAGCACAAACAAAACAACCCCCACCCCAAGGAGAGTGCATTCAGAGACAGACATATCCCCCATAGAACTGGAAACCCTACAGATGTCCCCAGAGACAAGATGCAATGAAGTTTTAAACATCCTATTCCAAACAAACAAAATGGAGACAATACTGATATCAGAGATACAACAATTAATGGAGAGAATGAGAACGCACTAAGTGAACTAAAAATTGAAATAGATAACTGCTTGGATATCCAAAGCAAGAATTTCCAGAGACATTAAGGCCTTAACAAACCAGCTGGCACAGTCAAACAAAGCTTTTCAAGAACAAAACCAGAAATGGGAGAAGATATGCCAACAATTGGAAGATGTGAATAGGCAACTAATCCTGGACAACAATATCCAAGCCCAAGAGATAGAACAGCTCAAAGATAAACTAAGATCAACAGAGTTAGACAGAGATGAAAATCATGAAAACCAGAAACAAGAAATAGAAGATCTGAGATAGAAATTGAAAGAGCTACGAGAAAACAGAGAAGAAAATCCAAAGATAACAGGAATGCATGGAATGACAATTGAACAGAGGGAGGAAAGGAACTTATGTGCACCACCCACGAACTTTAAAAACAACCTCAGAGAAATGGAGGAAGAAGAGGAAATAGAAAAAAGAAAGATTATCAATGAGATAATGAGAGTGGTGACAAGTCAACTCACAGTTAGTGAAAAAATAAAAAAAGAGAAACCAGTCTATGAGAACTCAATGCTGCCAGAAAATACTCACAATGAGACAATACCATGTAAGGCAACTCTGCCTAAATTTATTGGGAAAGTGGACAGTTATAACCCAACTTTCTGGAATGGCTGCAAATGTTCAAGATTATGATGGCAGAGAGAAAAGTGAACCAAAGGGCAGCAGCCGCAAGTTTCCCACTGTATCTAACANCAACTACAACTCTACCTAATGTAGAGAGAGTGAAAGACAAAGAGTCACACCAATCTACCAGCCACTACTATTTGCACTTAAAGATGCCAAACACACAAGGAAAAAAAGTTAGCACCAAAGCAAGCACAAACAAAACAACCCCCACCCCAAGGAGAGTGCATTCAGAGACAGACATATCCCCCATAGAACTGGAAACCCTACAGATGTCCCCAGAGACAAGATGCAATGAAGTTTTAAACATCCTATTCCAAACAAACAAAATGGAGACAATACTGATATCAGAGATACAACAATTAATGGAGAGAATGAGAACGCACTAAGTGAACTAAAAATTGAAATAGATAACTGCTTGGATATCCAAAGCAAGAATTTCCAGAGACATTAAGGCCTTAACAAACCAGCTGGCACAGTCAAACAAAGCTTTTCAAGAAAAAAACCAGAAATGGGAGAAGAGATGCCAACAATTGGAAGACATGAACAGGCAACTAATTCTAGACAACAATATCCAAGCCCAAGAGATAGAACAGCTCAAAGATAAACTAAGATCAACAGAGTTAGACAGAGATGAAAATCATGAAAACCAGAAACAAGAAATAGAAGATCTGAGATAGAAATTGAAAGAGCTACGAGAAAACAGAGAAGAAAATCCAAAGATAACAGGAATGCATGGAATGACAATTGAACAGAGGGAGGAAAGGAACTTATGTGCACCACCCACGAACTTTAAAAACAACCTCAGAGAAATGGAGGAAGAAGAGGAAATAGAAAAAAGAAAGATTATCAATGAGATAATGAGAGTGGTGACAAGTCAACTCACAGTTAGTGAAAAAATAAATAGACAAAAGAAACCAGTCTATGAGAACTCAATGCTGCCAGAAAATATTCACAATGAGACAATACCATGTAAGGCAACTCTGCCTAAATTTATTGGGAATGTGGACAGTTATAACCCAACTTTCTGGAATGGCTGCAAATGTTCAAGATTATGATGGCAGAGAGAAAAGTGAACCAAAGGGCAGCAGCCGCAAGTTTCCCACTGTATCTAACAGGGGCGGGCTCTCAACACTACTACGAGATTACAAATTATTAATCAGAGACTTTGTAGATTACTATATCCAACAGATAGAATGATTGTTGACACTTAGCTCAAGGGAAAACAAGTATTCAAAGTATGACTTTTCTTACATCAGCAAAGGCCTTCCAGAGAACATCTGTATGCAATTTGAAATCAAGTATGACATAGATGATAAGTTGGAGAAGATGATTAGGAAAGCAGTAGACATACAGGCAACAATAGAGAATAATGCCCACATCTACAAAAAGGCAATATAGAATAAGGAAAAGCCAACAGAAAGGAGAAACAAATATAAACCACAAACAGGGAACACCAAAGCATACAAAGAAAAGAAGGTGGAAAAATTCATCAACATAAAAAATAATGAAGGGAAATCAAAAAAAATAAGAGAAAAAGACATGAAATGCTATGCCTGTGGACAGAAGAGGCACAGAAAGGATGAATGCAGAAAACAAATTAATATGATCAGAGAGGAAGAGGCGTATTATGGTGATGAGGACATAATTGAATCTGAATCAGAATTAGCAGAGGATCCCCAAACAGAGGAAGAATCAGAAAACTAGCTAGAGCACTGATTTAAAAAAACTGAGCAATGATAATGATCATGACGAATTTGGACATCATTAACATGATAACAATAATGATAAATAGGATTTTAACAAAAGCAACAATTAATATGGGAGCAGCAACATCAATAATAACAGATGAGTGTGCAACAAAACTGGGATTTAAATGAGAAGGTTTACAATGTTTGAGCAAAAGACTAATTAATGCTTCTGGAGAGTATATAGACACAAAAGGAAAGATCGAGGCAGTACAGATTAGAATAGCAAATACAACCTTTTAGCAAACACTAGTGGTAATAGACACCCATAACAACTTACTGTAGCATCATCCAAAAGCAACTAAGCTGCTAATGAAGAACAACGTCAAATGATTAACATTAATTAGAATTGATTGTAAAAATTTAGTTATTGATCTTAGTTATTTTTGTAAGATGCAACTAAGCTTTAATATTGTTCAAATTAAGAAAACTTGTTAGCCGATCAAGAAACATTTGACAAATTAAATTGAGCGAAATAACGCTTACGTAGGAACAGCCATATTGGCAGACGAATCATTTGAAATTTAAAATCAGCAGGTACTTTTGTAGAAATTTTATAAATAGCATTGATTCAACCATAATTTTGATGAACAATAAATTCTTCGGAGTTTATTTAATTTTCATTCTACTCTTATCTGGTTTGATTATTTAATAAAATGTGCAGCTAGGCAAGTTGTGTCGAGTAGTGGCTGGAATCCATCACGGGATCGATTCTAGGGTCTTTGTGCCAGTCACGAAACCGCACCTATGTTACGGTTAGGAGTTTTTTGATTCTTGCCTAGTCTGACTATCAATCAATACATGTATGAAATAATCAATGCCTGAAACAAAGGGATAGTCGACACCTAGGGATATATATATATGTTCTTAAATGTGGGAGACTCGACTATAATTGACTTGATAAATGACCTTACATGTAATACTATTAAATGTAGGTGTAGGAAACTGCAAT
>CABFPE010000095.1:1413925-1430012 GCA_900660155.1 Hofstenia miamia
GGATTTAGATAGCCTGCTGGAGGAGGAATTCGAGGAAGAATTCACAGTGGATATCGGAAATGAACAATTGGAAAGGAGAGTGCAACCACAGAGGGCTGCAAGAAATAAAACTATATATAACCCTGAAATATGGGATATAGATATAATAACAGCATTTAGGAAATTAGAGAAGGATGCATCAGCCACTCAAGAAGCGAGTGAAGCGGAATCAACCAACCGAGGGAATCCTGACCACAAACACGAGGAGGCGAGTGCGCAGAAGTTCTCAAACCGGATGTCGATTCGAGGGCAGAAGGGACGAGAATGACGAGATGGTTAATAGACGACGTAGAGTCAAAAGGCGTCCTAGTAGTACTCAAGGCCAATTCAAGGGCAGAGATACAAACAGACAATCGGCTTCTTCGCAGCTTAACTTTCCTTCTGGGGGATCAGTTCGTCGATTCAAGGGCAATGACACAACCGGAGTTCCAGGGGAAGGTGTGAGTGGTGGAAGAACCGTGGAGATCATTGTCAAGGATTAATTGCCTATTCACATCTTCCAACTGTTGGCATATCTTATCTCATTTCTGGTTCTGTTCTTGAAAAGCTTTGTTTGATTGCACCAACTGATTTGTTAGTGCCTTGATATCTCTCTGGAAATTATCATTTTGGTTATCCAAATGGTTGTCCATTTCAATCTTCAGTTTGCTTAGTGTGTTCTCATTCTCTTGTTCCAGTGTCAACATTCTTTCCATTAATTGTTGTATCTTGGCTGTCAATATTGTTTCCATTTCATTTGTTTGGCATAGGATGTTTAGAACTTCATTGGATCCTGTTTCTGGGGACATGTGTATGGTTTCCAGTTCTATGGGGGATGCATCTGTCTCTGAATGTGCTCTCCTTGGGGTGGGGGTTGTTTTGCTTGTGCTTTTCTTGGTGCTAACATTTTTTCCTTGTGTGTTTGGCATCTTTGATTACTAGTAGTAGTGGCTGGTAGATCAGTGTGACTCATTGTCTTTCACCTGCTCTACGTTAGGTGTAGTTGTAGTTGTTGACTCATTGCTGGCTGTATATTAGATCTGCTTCCTTGCATGTTTTCTTCTTCTTCCTTGCATGTTTTCTGCTATTTTGTTGCTCTGGTTCTTTGTTGACTTTAAGTTCCAAGTTTGGATGTTGAACTGATTGTTCTTCTTCTTTTGTTCTTTATCTGTCATGGTCGCCCTGTAGCATCTGCTACCAAGTGTTGATGTAGGTTAAATGATTCTTTTAAACTATTGTTTCATGTCAATCACAGGTAGGGAAGTACTCATGTTAGCTATTTATTATATATATTTCTGCTATCTTTCTTTAGCTGAAATAACTGAATACTATTTAGGTACTCCATCATCATAGCTCTGCTCTGTGAATGGTTTAACTGTGGCCTCTGGCCAACTCTGATCTCTGCATCATTTCGTGTGGTTTTCCATAGCCAATCTAGGTGGCTTCAAACCTCAGCTCAACAAAGTTCTTATGTGCTCCCTATCCTAATTCAGTTTAGTTCTCAATGCAAATTGTAACTGACTTAAACTCATTTTGTACCGGGTATTTAATTAACTTCACAAACTTGCAATGTCACTAGATGTTTAACTGACTGTTCTTCTTCTGTTGTTCTTTATCTCTCACCGATATTGATTATTGCTTACATGTAAAGGATCAAATTGATAGCCAGCTAAATGGAGAAAAACTCCTATTTGTACACCTAACATAAATGCAGGTTCATGGTTTGGATCAAGGACCCTCAAGTTGCTCCTGATATGTTTCCAAACCACTACTACTGCATTTACCATTTAGCTTTACATTGTGTATAAATAATCAAACCAATATAAAATCCAAGAATAAGATTTTCCAAGAAATTACTTCAACAGCTTCCAAATTAATTTCAGCTCTATTTATACTCTAATTCAAAAAGTACCTGTCATTTGAAATTTGAATTTAGTTCATCTGCCAAAATGGCTAAAAATAATGGAAGTGATTTCACACCCCTCATTTAGTCAAATTATTCGACAACAAGTACTAATTTGCTATGTTATTACTTGGTTGCATTTACAAAGATAATATGATAATTAACTTAAATTTTTTTTCTAATTAACAATCATAATTCGATTTTAGTTTCAACTAATCATCCAATCTTCTTTTTTATTAGGAGCATTATTCTTTGGATTATGCTACAATACAGGTTGAAAACGTGTTCTTATGGGAGAAAATAACAATGGAATCAAAGGTCACGGAATTACTTCGCCTAGACTTACAAATTGATTACTGAGTAGCCTATTGCAGACTAATGGTAGACCCATGCATAGCCATTGATTTATTCAAACAGGTGAAAACAATTAAAATGAAAACACATGCAGAGGGCGTAGAAAAAGCAAATACACTATTCATCAAGTGCAGCCTCACACAAATACAGGAACATATAAAGAGAATTCAAGAAATATGGAATGAAATGAAGCTACAGAAGAAGACAAAAGAAGAATGGCCAGAGATACATATTGAGACCCTGTTAAGAAAATACCACAAGACAGTTGAGGTAGCACTGTCGGAAATTAACAGAGCATATGAATTAAATTCAACAAAAGATTTCAAAAACATGTTATTTGAGGAAAAGAACGCCCTGGAGATCAGATTCAGAACGTCAGTATGGATTCTAGCAATATTTACAACACAGGAACAGGAACTGAGGCTACCAATTTCCAGAGCAGGATGATACACATTAGCGAAGGCAAAGAGTTATGAGATAGCTTTATCCCCAGTAAACATGCAAACAAAAAATTGGTTGCTGAAAGGGCACATGGAGAAGTTGACATCCCCAGACAAAATCAAGAAACCAAATGCAAGAAATTGAAAAGTTCATCAGTAGATTAATCATCAACAAAAGCCCACTAGGAAGAATGTCAATGGTGGACATAGTGAACAGAACGGGGATCCTGCAGGAAGAAATAACAGTATTTGATGAACCTATGAGAAAATACATGTGGGGTGCCACATCTGAAATGCGACTAAGACGGGTTGAAACAGAACCCTGGATAACAACAAAGAAAATTATAAAGGAAAAATCGTAGATACCAAAGAAATCAGAAGCATTCACAAAAACTGAATTAGAGGAGATGCCAAAACTATGCAATCAGTTAGCAGTAGACATAGAGTGCATCACATCAAAGTTAGAAGTGAATGACGATATCCAAGTGAGAATGAGCAGGAGAGNACAAATACAGGAACATATAAAGAGAATTCAAGAAATATGGAATGAAATGAAGCTACAGAAGAAGACAAAAGAAGAATGGCCAGAGATACATATTGAGACCCTGTTAAGAAAATACCACAAGACAGTTGAGGTAGCACTGTCGGAAATTAACAGAGCATATGAATTAAATTCAACAAAAGATTTCAAAAACATGTTATTTGAGGAAAAGAACGCCCTGGAGATCAGATTCAGAACGTCAGTATGGATTCTAGCAATATTTACAACACAGGAACAGGAACTGAGGCTACCAATTTCCAGAGCAGGATGATACACATTAGCAAAGGCAAAGAGTTATGAGATAGCTTTATCCCCAGTAAACATGCAAACAAAAAATTGGTTGCTGAAAGGGCACATGGAGAAGTTGACATCCCCAGACAAAATCAAGAAACCAAATGCAAGAAATTGAAAAGTTCATCAGTAGATTAATCATCAACAAAAGCCCACTAGGAAGAATGTCAATGGTGGACATAGTGAACAGAACGGGGATCCTGCAGGAAGAAATAACAGTATTTGATGAACCTATGAGAAAATACATGTGGGGTGCCACATCTGAAATGCGACTAAGACGGGTTGAAACAGAACCCTGGATAACAACAAAGAAAATTATAAAGGAAAAATCGTAGATACCAAAGAAATCGTAAACATTATGAAAAACAAAGTGATCCAACAAATGCTAGAACTGGACATAAGAAGATACGAAAAAGAGAGCCCTCACTGCACATTTGTGAAAATCATCAAGAGTGTGGAAATGATGTGAAGGGTAGGGATAACAGAACTGGTGGAAGTCTGTGAAATGACAATGAAAACACAAAAAGAGAAGCTGGAGGAGGAAGAATTGCTAATGTCAACACAGCTAATACTATCACCAAAGACACAGCAACAAATAGACCAGATAAATATAGAGAAATGGGGAGCCTCCACACCAGAACACTTGATGGAATGGATCAACATGGATGATGAGAGATTTTTAGTCAAAATAAAGATAACTAAGGAAAAAAATGAAATACTCTCTAGGAATTACCAATATGTGAAGGAGGAGCAAACAGTAGCATCAATGAAACTGATGTTCACAGAAGCATTCACAAAAACTGAATTAGAGGAGATGCCAAAACTATGCAATCAGTTAGCAGTAGACATAGAGTGCATCACATCAAAGTTAGAAGTGAATGACGATATCCAAGTGAGAATGAGCAGGAGAGGCTTAACGCAAATATTCTGGGAAACACTGAAAGAAAGTAAAATGAATTACCCAGCCATGATCAGATTAGCAACAGAGCCAACAACGTCACAAGACTATAGAGAGATAGAGAAACAAATAAGAACCAAAATCCTCATATGCACCCCACCACAAACAATATCTATCCTGATGGTACTCCCACAATGGAGGATACCAAAAAATGTGAAGATCACCAAAACTTTCTTACATGAATTCAAGACTTACATGAATATGAAAGATGAAGCAAAAGTGATAGTTGAAAGAGATTATTACAAAAAGATGAAGGAAATATTACTAAAAAACGGGAATAAGGAAAGAGTATATGTTGAGGGAGTGATAACTCCCTATCAACTATATACTCAAGGAAGACTGATTCACAAACAGCTAAAAGAACTACAAGAAGAAATAGACAATTGAACAACAAAGGCAATCATGCTGTTTTAGAAAGTAAATGATGTAGTGTAGTTGGACTTATGGGACAAAGAGTAGTGCTTTTATGATGTCACAAGAAGGGTAGAGATAGTGACAATGATAAGACTAAACAAGAATGATCCAACAACAATAACAGAAGAGGAAGTGAGAGAAAACATAAGCTTCTTTTACAAGGACGTGGCAAACACAAGGAGCCTCACGAGGGTTTTCACATTCTTTTACCCAAACACAACAGTATGTGAGGAAATGGCGCACATGAGCAGAGTAGATGCACAGATGACATTAATGATAGCAATAAAAGGAATCCATCTACTGAAGAAATTCTACAAGATCTTCTCAGAGAAAATGAATGAACTTAGAGAGATCACACCAATATCAGAAAATATTAAAGAGGCTAAATTCCTGTGATACCACAGCACAGTAATAGCAGAGAGAGAGGCAGTACTAGAAATAACTAATAATGCTGCTAATGAAGAAAGAAGATCAGATGATTAGTCAAAACTAAGATCAAATTATGATTATTAATTAAAAAAACAATTTAAGTTTAATTATCAGATTATCTAATGCAACTAAGTAGTAATATAGCAAATTAGTACTTGTTGTCAAATTTGACCAAACAAAGGGGGCGAACTTGCTTCCATTATTTTTAGCCATTTTTGGCAGATGATACAAATTTGAATTTTGAACAACAGGTACTTTTTGAAAGTTAACTATAAATATGCAAGAGATCATTTTGGAAATTATTGAAGTAAATTCTTCAAAAGCCTTATCTTTAGATTTTATATCAGTTTGCTTATTTATACAGAATGTCAAGCTAAACAGTAAATGCAGTAGTAGTGGTTTGGGCACATATTGGGAGCAACTTGAGTGTCCTTGATCCAAACCATGAATTTGCATTTATGCTAGGTATACAAATAGGAGTTTTTCCCTGTTTAGCTGGCTAATGATTCTTTCATTTACATGTATCTAATAATAGATATCAGTAAAAGGGCTGGATAGCCTACAATAGGTTATACATATTTTATCTGATAGACCTAGGTGACCTATAATAGACTGATAAATAGACTGAGCATGTATTATGTTATTTAATGTAAGGTAGGAAGCTGCAAGTTGTTATGTAACTTATTTTAATTAACTTATTTAAAGCCAATAGTTTTTGGTAATGGCTAAAGTAATAATTATTAAGCAGCTAGTGACATTGCAAGGTTGTGAAGTAACACAACTACACATTACAAATTGAGTTTAAGTCAGTTACAAATAGCATTTGAGAGCTACACTGAGGTAGGATAGGGGACACATAAGAACATCATTGAGCTGAGGCTTGGAACCAATTAATCAGCAATAGAAACACAAGTGAGGTGATTCAGAGATCAGAGTCAGCCAGAGGCCATACTCAAATCACAGAGCAGAGCTACAATGGCAGGGTACCTAAACAGTATCCAGTTAATTTAGTTAAGTGAAGGTTAACCAAAATATATACAAAATTGGAGCAAATAGTTAAGATATGTACATCCCTACCAGCTTAGAACAAAAACCCTATGATTTAAGAGAATAATTTAATCTACATAACTGCTTGGTAGAAGATGCTACACAGACCACTACTAAACACAACTTGTTTAGCTTGACATTGTAATAAATATTCAAACCATATCAACAGAACAAATAAGAATTCCAAATAAAATTCTTTATCAATTGCTTACAAGGTTTTGAATCTATTTATAGTAATTTCAGAAAAGTACCTGTCAATTTCAAATTTGAACTATTGTCTGCCAATATGGCTGCTAAAAATAATGGAATCGACTTTGCCCCCTTGTTTTGTCAAAAGTATTGTCATCAACAGATACTAATCTCTTAAAGTTGACACTTATTGTTTCTTGGTTGCATAATACAAATTAATCTAACTGATCTAATAATATATAATATTGCTAATCATAATTCTTCTTTGATCTTATTCTTTTTTTCTGATTTGACGTTTGCAGCTTAGTTACTTTGGATGATGCTACAATGACCATATGTCACTTTAAAAGGTGTAAGGAGTGGACACTGATATTGTAGAAATACTCAATATGAGAAAGTAGGTATCTCCAATATTTTCCTCCAACTCTGGAAGTAGTGATTCAAATTAATTTAATTAAGGTTTTGTTTAGACATTCAACTACACCATTGCTTTGTTGATGGTATGGGGCAGCTTGTTTGTGTAAGATGTTGAGTTTTTGCAGCAGTTCTTTATTGTATTAATTATCTCATTTAATTGGATGTCATTTGTGTTGGTGTTTAATAATCTCTTGTTCATTAATCTCCTCTTTTAGATGGACTGGTAGAATCATATGACCTTGTCTATCTGTATTAATGTCTGGCAGATTCTGGTATGCAGACTGGGAGATGAATGGAAATGGAGCTTTCTGTTGTGTTGGTTTGATTTTGTTGTGATGGTATTGAAGTATTGCAGTTATAAGATCAGCATTTGTATGTTGTCTACCCTTGCAAAGATGTGTATAAGAGACAAAGTTGGTCAGATACTTGATCCAATGAGTGATGATGTTGGATAAGTTGCCAGAAAATTTCTTTAGCCAACCTATGACAGAATTGTCAGTGTGAACTGTAAAATGAGATTGGCCTAGCAGGAAATATCTGAATTTTTTGAGGCTTTCAGTGAGGGTGAGCATCTCAGCCTTAGTTGAGCCATAATTCAATTCTGCTGGTGGAGTTTGTGACTGAAAAATTGGATAGGTGTTTTGATCCCTTCAATTATTTGACTTACAGAACTGGCATTGCAGTTTAGGATGAATTCCTTAGAAAAATCTGGAGTGTTCAAACTAGGTAAGCACTTTAGTTCTGTTTTGAGATTGTCTAATTCCTGCTGGTGGTTCCATGACCATTGAAATGGAGTTTTGGCTTTCAATAGGTTAGATATATGGATCATTTTCTCAGCAATATTCAGAATGATTGCTTGGTAGTAATTGAAGAAACCTAATATCCATTGAATGTCTTTCCTGCTGTTAGGTGGCATGATTTTTGTGATGGTTTCAAGTGCATCCTCTTTAAGGCTTATTTTACCTTTTTTGATTTTTCTACTTAGGATTGTAACAGATTTTTGGAGGAAGTGGCATTTTTGTGCATTAATTCTCAAACCTGAGGATTTTAATAGATGTAAGATTTTTTCCAGTTTTTGTAGGTGATTGGGTATTATTTGAGATGCAATAAGGATATCATCAATATATGCTGCAATTCCTTCATCAAGTTGGTGTTTGTCATTTTGCAGTACTCATGACGTACTGCTGGAATGTGGCAGGGGGCATTACAAAGGCTGAAGGCCATGTAAAGCCATTTGTGGAGGCCATGAGGAGTAATCAAGGCAGTCTTCTCTATATAGGATTTACACATTGGCACTTGCCAATAGGTTTGCATAGATAAAGAGTCATGAAGAATGAATTTTACCATGATGTGTAGAGTATTTGATCAATTTGAAGAAGAGGGTAGGCATCTTTTTTGGTGATGTCTATATTTGTTGCCCTGTTTCATGAACAAAGTTGGCAATGCATATGGGCTTTTGGATAGTTGGATGATGCTGTTGTTAAGTATGTCTGTAATTATTTTTTAGTATTCCTATTTGAGATGTTCTGGCACAGGTCAGACTGGTTGTCAAATAGGTGTATTGTTAACTGTCTCAATGCCTTGCTGCTCACCAATTGCCTTCCCAACACTGATGGCATTAAAATTGAAAATGGTTTTATGATTGTCTAACAGATTGCTGAGAGCTTGAGCCTCTGATTCCCTTGGGTGAGGATGCAAAGCCATGGTGATGATGGGTGCAGAAGGATTAGCAGTTTCATCCAGATCTGGTGTGATGGGTAGGATTGGTTTAGGTTTCTCGCATACAACAGTTACTACAAATGATGCATGAATCTTGATGTTGTCTGGTGTTACAGTAATAAACTTATTGGTTTTGTTGAGTATGTCTGTACTACAGGTATTGTTTTGACACTGTAAAATTGAGGCTAGTGTGATGATCTTTTTAGAGTTTATGCCTTGTTGGTTGTTGATGACAATATCAGTTTTTATTGGTTGGTCGCTGGTAAGAGTGACAAAGCACCAGCTGAATGGTTCAATTGTGAAGGGTGCAATAGTATGGTGTTCATTTCAATAGTCTGTAAATGAGTTGTAATATCTTTATTGGCTGGATCAATTGTTATTGTTTTGTTCATGAAATTAATGATGCTTTGGTATTTTTCAATGAATTATTTGCCTATAATCAATTCATATGGTAATGGGTGGTTGGTTGTGCCAATGACAAGAATATCATGATTAAATTTGTTATTGGAAATGGTGAACTCAAATTTGTTGATTTTTCCTTTTGTGTTGAGATAATCACTAGAGGCATTAACTAATCTATGGTTATGTGAGGTTATGGTATCATGATAAATGCTCAGCTATGATTGACACCAAAGCACCAGTATCAATGGTGGCCTGCATTACTATGCCATTAATGGTAACAGGTATAGCGTTTTTTGTAGGTCAGTCATGATGAGAACTTTTCCTGCTTGGCTGGGAGTTGGAACTCTTAATAGTTGAAATCCTCATCCCTAGAATCATATTTGTGGACATTGCTGTTGTCTGTGTAGTAGCATTTTTTGTCAGCTAGAAGATGGATTGATGCTTTACAGTTGGAGTGGATATGTCCATGTTGCCCACAGCAGTTATAATGGATTTTGTTGAGGTTTATTGGCTTAGGGGCTGTTTCAGTGGAAGATGGTTCTGCTTTTATTAATACAGGTGGTTTTGAAGCAGATTGACCTGGTTGTCTTGGTTTAGGTGTGTAATACCTTGATGTTGGAGACTTGTTCAATTTGATTTGGTTAGAAATTTTCTTATAGTTATAGATTTGGAGTTTGGCTTCAACTGCTTTTTTGATGAAAGTAGGTAGTTCGTCATCAGGGCTGAATTTGTGCAAAAATCTACTCCTTATCTGAAGAGGCATGTTGTAGGTGATATGGATGAGTAGATCTTGTGAACAATATTCAGTGGATGATCTGCTTAGTCAGTATAATCACTTGACTTAGAGGATATATTCCTCAATGTCTTCATCTTGTTTGTAAGTGGTGTTGTTTAAGCAGATTTTGTAATGATTACATGCAGTTGATGCATGGAAGTGATCATAGAAATTTTGTATCAATACATAGTAATCTGATTTGGTGACAATTTCCAGTGTAAGGTAGTAATTGAAGGCTTTTCCTGTTAAAAATGTTGAGAATTGGGCAAGGGTGTGTGCTTGGCCCAATTTGTGGAAAGTAAGATGCTGTTCATATGTGAATAGCCATTCTTCAAAAGTTGGCAAGATGCAGTCAGTTTTGCCAGAGAATTTGTGTGGAGGCATTAGCAGTTTCAGATTATCATCTGGCACGACTGGAGGCAGTTTGGATTTGATGAGCTTCTTGTCCATGAAAGGACTTTCTAGGTTGTTTAGCTTATTACTTAGCATGTTGAGTTTGTTATTAATGTTTTCTAAGAAAGTGTTATTTATTCTTGATAGTGGTGGAGTGATATGGGTTAAATTTCAGATGGCACTCAGAAAAGATTGTAGAGCAATTGCGTTATTTATTGGAAGCAATGGGTGGTTACCCTGATGTCCCAGAGTTTTTTGTATTGGCATTGGTTCATTTAGGCTCATAGGAGTGTTTAAAATTGCAAAGATAGGGTTGAGATTTTGCATGGCAGCTAATTGTCTTCTTGTTTCCCAAACTTGGCTTTGTAATACTTTGTTCTTAGCTTCTTCAGAGATCAGTCTTCCTGCTAGTTGTATGTTTGTGGGTATTACTTTCTTTGACCTGAGTTAAGAGATTGTTGTTTTGGTCAAGGATTTTGTTTGATGATTCAATTCGTAACTGTATGATTTCATTTCATTTTTCTCATGATTTGTTTTCATCACAGAGAACTTAGAGTTATTTTTGTGTTTCTTTGTTTGTAATCTCAAATTTTTTATACTCAGTGAAGATTTGAATTTTGTCAGATTTCAGGGTTGCTATTTCCTGGTGTAAGCTTTGATTTTCAAGTTGTATCAGATCAAATCATTTACAGTTTTCAATTTGAATTTCTTCCATTTTCTGTTTTAATGCTTTGACTTCAGATTTGAGGGAATAAATTTTTTCAATCAACATTTTTTTAGCATTTTCTTTTTTTATAGAGTGGTGCCTGAGGGGTTTGAACAGATACTGCTTTCATCAATGGTGATCTTTGGTTGAAAGGTTGGGGTTTCTTAGTTGGTAAAAAATTTTTTTCTGTAATTTCAACTATCAGCATCAAGATGTTTCAGCCACATAGGTTTTTCTGCACTACCAAATGATTAGAGTTTCTTCTAACTTCAAGTAAATTTGCTCATTCCTTCATAAATTTCTTCTTCAAGGATCCCTTTTACAGCAGTACCATTAATTATAAAACATAAGTGAATGAGGAGAATCCTGTGGTGGTCGTCATTTGGCATTGGCATGGAAATCTGTGTAGTAAAACACAAGGATTTGCTGATGGCTTGGTAATTAATGGCCTGACTCCAGAGCCAAATGAACTTATTCCTAATGAAAGTTAAAGGTAGCTGGGAGATCAGGTAAAGGAAGGGTGCATGTCCACACTCAGCTGATCTGAAGCAGAGAACCTTTTTAGAAAGAGTCATTTTAGATGGAGCCCTAATTTAAGTGAAGAGAGAGAAGCCCTAAAAGTTCTTGGTAGCAAAGTGTACCCTATGTGGTTGTCAAATCCTAAACTCAGTGCTGGCCTCAGCTTGAGCAATTTAGGTGCTGCAATAATATATAAAACATAACAAATGGCAAGAAGTTGTGTAAAGCCCTAATCCTAACCATGCTGAAGTGCCATAGTGATGGGGTTGTAAAGCTGTACCTGAACAAGGCACCCTCAGCAACAATCAGTTAATTTAGAAAAGCATTTTTAAGAAATAAGTACACAACAAGAAATATAGGTTGAGAAAAATCTATTGAACATTATTTAACAAAAGTAACATATTTAAAGAAAAGGAAACAGGTAATGTATAAACAAACCATAGCACTAAAGCATAAAGTAAATACTAGCAGGTGCCACATGACCTTTTTAATGAAATAACTAAATCCAGAAATACTGTGCAGCAGAAATTTTAAACATTTGAAAATAGCACAGTTTGTCTAATCATAATAAGTCATTCAAGGCACTTACAAAATCATTTAAATAGTGTACAATTGAATATTTAATAATTGCAAATTATTAATGTTGAAATGTTTGTCAATGCAGAGTGTGATGCCACACAATACTTACATATAAATATCCTTATATTTAAATTTGAACATGATCCTGGATACATGTAAACAATTGATGGGGTCAGCAGAAGGATCAATTCCAGAAGTCCACAATCAATAATTTATACATTAGATATAAGGGTGCTCATAGACATCTCATATGTATAATAATCCTTATTCCCTATGAATTTGGATCTAAAACAAGGGCTTAACATATGGTTAGCTGTCCAGCTATTTGAATGCATTACTTATTAATACAAGTGAAACAATAGGAAAGTCATAAAAATAATCCTAATTCTTAACCTTAATCAAAAGCATAATTTCATTAACAGAAAATCAGCTCAAGCAATGATAAGATGTAGGTGAGCAACACCATCCTGATAATTGACTTTGTGGGTTGTGAGAACTACTCATATGCTTCAAAATTTAGCTCACCATTTGCATTAATAATCAAACCTATATGATTCAATATATATTCAAAGTAATTTTATTCATTATCTTATAATTTTGTACCCAATGATTATATTGCAAATATGCAAATAAATCAACATGTACCTGTCTTTCATAATCTGATTTTGTTAATGTGTTCTCTTCTGCTTTCTTCTGCAAAGTAACTATTAATTTTTTTATTGAGTTCATTATTTACATTTTGCCAAATGGCAAATAAATCACTATTTTTACAAATTGTTCAATTTATAGACATGGTATAGTTTTAAGAATATAAATCACTAAAAGTTTTTGTATTTTTCATTTCTTTTTATTTTATTTAACTGATTATGCCACAATCACTCCTTCAATATTTCAAGTAACCTAACTCTAGCTATTATTGGGCACAAGTTCTTGTCATTGTGTTGCTTGCCAATGGGTTCATTCTTAGTAAAGTCTCCCTTTATCATTATAGGCAGTATATCCTTGCCCTATCAATCAGCATTAATATCTGGCAGCATCTTTTGATTGGTAGAGTGTAGAAAACCAAACTTTACTTTCCTCTTCTACAGAATTACACAGTATTATTTTAAAACTAGGTAGAGTAGGGTAATAGTTTAGCTTCTTTTGCACCTTGCACTTATGATTACAGACTTCAAACTTTACATCATTTAAAAATTCTATCAATTGAGCAACAATATTTTATTGATTAAATAAGAACTTTTGAAACCAGGCTTGCACACTATTGTAGTTCCAATCAACATTTTTTTAAAAATAAAGTATGTTAACTTTTCTAGGATTCAATCAACACCAACATTTCCAGCTTAATGTCACCATAATTTTTTTCAAAGCAGTGGAAAATATTGAAAATGAAATTATCTGTCTTCACAAGGATGACCTAGAGTCACCCCAATTGCCGTAGTGTTGACATTAAAATCAACCATGAATTCCAGATTGTAATTTGGCATACTTATGTATCTCTTTCAATTCAGGTTTCAGGTTCTCCTGCTCTTCTTGTTTGTCATAATTCTACTCAAATTCAGCATTCTTTTTCAACATCAAGATATAATTATTGTCTTTTCTACTAACTGTGGAATAAACAAACCAAAAGACCTGAAATCTGTGAGAAAATTTCCACCTTTACATTGTTTTTTTTATCATGATGCGTTTAGAAGATGACAACACTTTCAAATGATAATGCGTTTTTTTGTAATGGTCTACATGTGTTCCCATTCACTCTCAAACCAGCAGTGTGTAATAGAAATAATGCACTTTTTAGCTTGTAAATATATTTGTATTTAATGTGGTGCATCATGAGAATATCATCAATGACAGACATTTCTAAATTTCTATTTCCAATCTTTAGTATTTTTGTCACATAATGTAAAGTTACTAGATGAATTCAAAAGATGATTGAGTTATTAAGAATTAGCTGGCAGCAGGTCTACTAGGCCCCTCTCAGACTTCCAATTTTCTAAAAAACTTTGTATAAATAGCATTTAATGGCTAAGACTACTAGCTGAGAGTTATTGCTTGACATCAAATGTACATATTGCAATGCCTGTTTATTTGCTGATCCCTTTAACTACCAAATTCTGCAGAAAGAAAACAATGTCCATATTTACAACAGTATTTTACATTCAATAAACTTACTGTTCATAGTGCAAAACCTCCCATAATACTTGCACATTAATATATTAATATTCTCTTACTTAGAATATGATAGGACTAGCTCCTATTATAAAATTTGTTAAATTTGAAGTGTGTAGATGAAGTAGCTTTTAATTATGATAAGTACAATAAATTGACAAAATTATGAATTTATATACATGTATATATATATATATTAGGGACAGTGCAAATGTTTATGTTTTTTTTTGCGTTTTGCGCATATTGCATAAAATAAATGCCTATTGAAATAAAAAATTTATTACATGAGTAACAGACATTAACATAAACAAGCACATCAGTATTTTGTATGTCCACCTTTGGCTGCAATTACAGAAGCCAGCCGATGCGGCATTGAACTGACCAGGCTCTGGCAGAGTTCTTTGGGTATCATAGTGCACCAAACTGATTTGATGGCTTGCTGAAGCTCTGGTAGTGATGACGGTTGTATCTGCGCCACCAGATCTTTCATAATACACCATAAGTTCTCTACAGGATTTAAGTCAGGAGAATTTCCCGGCCATTCAAGAAGCTTTATTCCATTCTTAGACAACCAGTCCGTTACAGCTTTTGAACGGTGGCAGGGAGCACCATCCTGCATCAGGATCTTGGTTCGATTAATTGACATATGAACTACCAGCTTATCCTGTAGAAGGCTAAGATAGCGAGAACCATTCATTGTAACATTCTTTGGGAGGAAATACAGTGCAGATGTNTTCTGAACGGCATTTCGGCTGATGCGGAGTTTTTCGGCAATATTGCGCACTGTCATACCCGTTGATGCCAATGCAACGGCCTGCGCACGAATAGTTGGCAAAATTGAAGCACAGCGACCCATGCACAGACTGTCTGAAACAATCAACTGATTGTTTGCACTTATCGCGCAGGCAGCCAGACAGAACAAATTGATGCACCTGCGCTATGGTAATGTCAACTCTTCACTACAGCCAATCAAATTGTTCACCTCAATCTAGCTTTATAACCGTGCTAGTGCAGAGAAACTCGTTCAC
This sequence comes from Hofstenia miamia, assembly GCA_900660155.1. Taxonomy (NCBI): domain Eukaryota; kingdom Metazoa; phylum Xenacoelomorpha; order Acoela; family Hofsteniidae; genus Hofstenia; species Hofstenia miamia. The sequence continues at coordinate 1,429,214 of CABFPE010000095.1, forward strand.
AGTTAATCCGTCTGTCTGTATAAAGCTGTGTCCCTATACTTTTGCAAGAGAATATATATATATATATATATATATATATTCTAGCATCATCAGAGTTTGAAAAATAATACAAGTAAGTATAGAGCCAGTACTAAGTGATAGCATAGTTACTACTACTAAGTAGGCAAGACATCTCATAGCTGCACAATACAGCAGGTAATTTAGAGTAACAGGCAACCTCAGTGCCAGCAAAAGATGATAGATTAACATACAGACCTGCACACTGCTATTACATCTAGACTGCTGCTCAGTGGGGGCATATAAGCTTAAATGGCAATAACTGCCGAAGCAAGGCATACTAGCAGCCATCATAACATATACATAACATATCTGCATCAGTCAAACCTCAGAGATGAACGGGTCCACGTGATGAACCAAGACAGCTGAGCTACCTACAGCTGAATTGCACACTGCACAGCCCCCCTCATCACCGTCGAACGTTTAGCTGCTCCAGATCATTTAATTAACTTGTGTAATAGCAATATATTAGACTGAGCTGCAGTAACTCAAAAAAATTTATGCACACACATTTGCCCCATATATATACAAAATAATCAACAGTGCAAAACAACCTGCCTAATGGCAGAACTAAAATACAAATGCTGATGTAGGCAGCTTAATCACGCGGGAACTGGAGATTGAGAGCAGAGCATCAATAATGTAGACCTCTAGCGGGACTTTGTGGCACTCATCTGTTGACTGCTCCGCTCTCTCTAAGTGCTGAGGCCACAATATATATATATATATATATATATATATA
>CABFPE010000095.1:1458054-1468529 GCA_900660155.1 Hofstenia miamia
CATATATATATATATATATATATATATATATAATAAAATGCATTTATTCCTGTAAAATATTCATTATTATTTATGATTTGATTTTTTATGCATTCATAGAGATAAATAGTAATATCAACATTTACAAGGAATCTTAGTGTAGTTTTTAATTAATGAGAAATCAACTTTCTTTCTCTTATATTCATACCAACTGAAATCTGGGGATTATTTTGCTGTAGTAGTGATTGTTCCCTCTGAAAGAGAAGCTCTTATTAAATGTAACAAGGAAAAATTCTGCTATAAAATAGTAATATTAAGAGATTTCATCAAGCCAAGCCAATGTAATATATGTTTATTATTTGGCCACACTAAATTACATTGTAAGCATTACAACCCATCTGCATTAAATGTGTAAAATGTAGAAACTTTGAATTATCATCTGATGAAAACATTTCGATTTCTAGTGTGAATCATATCTCATTTTCTGATAAAGGCCCTGTTCTGAAAAACCAATGTGAAAGACTTCCTGAGAGAATTTACTGGAATAATTGCCCTGCTGGAAATTTCTGGCTAACTAAAAATTTACCTACGGTTATGTTGAATAACGCAATGTCTGCTTTATGGTACCTTATAGGTGAACTAAAATCATAACAGCAGTAGGAAATTATCTTGATGAATTGAATGTTTGCTACTGAATCCCATATTCTTACCAACCGTCCAGATCAATACGTGGCTATTGCTGGCTTTGAACATAATGGACTGTACACATTTATTTGCTACTGTCATAAGAAGATTTGTGGAGGAGAATTGATTGTTTACATTCATAAGACATTAAATGGTGAAATCATAGATTTGGGAAAAGATGACGCCGAATCTCTTTGGAATTTGGTGATAAAAAACTATAAAAATTACCTTTTTAATGTTTCAGGCCATGATATACAATTCATAGTGTAGTATCACGTGTGAAAAAATTAATTTCTTATATTTAGCCTTCGATCAGTTTTGAATATTTTAGTCAAGGCTATTTGGCATAAGAGTAAAATTCAAGTTAATCCCATTACTGGGATAATTTTATCTATCTATCTCTATCTATCTATCGATCTATCTCTATCTATCTATTTATCTATCTCTATTTTTATCTCTATCTCTCTCACTCTCTCTTTCTCTCTATCTCTCTCATCCAAGCTCTTGTTTTAAAATGCTCTTCCAATTTTAAAAAGGCATTGATGAAGATTGATGTCATGATGTCAATTTAAATATAGAATGAGCTATTGAGCAATTATCAAGTGATTCAGGCAATAATTTCTGTCAATAATGACGCTGAAATTGATAATGCTGCTACCACTGCAAATGAAAATTATGATGATCGAATTATTCATTATTTATAAATATATACATGTACTGTACTTTATATAGCATGGATAATATATTATACTTTCTTCTATATTCACTAGCATGATCACCTTTACGTGCAAAATTTAATGTTTTTGATTACCAATAAAAAATTTTCATAATAAATAGTGGCTTTTTGTATAAAATTAATGAATAAAAATGAACAATATATATATATATATATATATATTTATATATATATATATATATATATTGAACATAAAGAAAATTGGTCGTGGACCAGATAATTTGCCCTATTGGATATTTACTAAAAATGCTCACATACTTGCACCACTGTTGCTACCTATTTACAATTCCTTTTGATTAGCAGCAATTTTCCGTTGGTTTTCAAAAAAGCCATGATCAATCCTATTCCCAAGATAAAGATGATCAGCTCAGACCAATTGCTATCACTTCTCTCCTTTTGCGTAGCTTTGAAAAATGTATTTACTACGTTTTCCTGAAAGATATATATATATATATATATATATATATATATATATATATATATATATATATATAAAAATTCTCATTCAGTTAAAACATCTTTTAGAACCACTTTTAGTTTAAAGTAGTAAACACTTGTAATAAGATAGAATAACTGCTGTGAATATGAACTCCGGTTCCATCTAAGAATACTTGGCAATTAGTGCCGAATCGAAACAACAAAGCTGCCATCTAGAATGTACGAAAGTCTAGATCAACTAAACCTCAAAAATGAACGGGCTTAAGCAGCTTGCATAGACAGGTCAGAACGTCCTACACCTGAATACGTACTCCGCTTACTCACCCCTTCAGCTTCATAGAAAGTTTAGCTGCTCATGGCCATCTGAATTCAGAACGTATATGAGAGCAACTATAGACCTGGTATTAAACCAAAACAATTTATTAAGCACTTGCACACATGAAGTCCCTATTTATACAGAGTAATTAATAATTCGCAATAGACCTGCCAAAGGCAAAAGAAAATGTAGCTGAGTATGCGTGGGAACCTAGCAAGAATTAGCACAAGCAATATTACAACGACTCCTAGCGGCGCCGAGATGAAGTGCATGGGAATCCTTTTATGTGATGGTCCCGATTGTACGATATATATATAAGCAGGGGCGTACCCAGGATTTTCTGACGGGGGGTACATCATTGTTATTCCCTAATTCAGAGCGAAGCCCCGCGAAAATTTTTGAAAATATTGAGAAAATAGACCCTAAAAAATGCATTTCATGATCCTAGATTTTAAATTTTTCAATTTTTTACAAAAATTTTTTGATTTATCCAGTCAAAATTAAATTTGGAAACCTGACGGGAGGGACATTCCACCATGTCCCCCCTGGGTACGCCACTGTATATCAGGATGTGGAACATAAACAGTTTGGGTTCAGAGTGATGGGCTCTACTGAGGGTGCTGTACTTCAAACCCTGCACAATGTCAACACTCTGAATTTTAATGGAGCTGATGTAGTCAGATTATTCTCATTAGACCTCAGCAAGGTGTTTAATCGTGTGCCTCACTCTTTGATAACAAACTATTTGAGAGCATGGTGTTCATGCTAAACCCATTTATCTACAATGTCATAATCAATTTTCTTACAGCACATAAACAGTATGGGGTGAAACTTTTAAAATTCGTCACACTAATTGTGGAGCTACTCAAAGGATGGTGTTGGGTCCTCTTGCTTTGTTGTTTCCTGTTAATGTTTCCTATTCAAGTTTGAAATCTGAGGATGCTTCGATGTTACTTGTGAAATATGCTGATTATCTGACTCCTACTCTTTTTATGTGATTGGTTTATGATCCCACTGAAATGCTCTTATGGCAACTTATGACTTGGTGCTGACTGAATACTTTGATCCTGAATGAAGTGAAATCAAATGAGCTTCGTGTTTGTTGCAAAATTGATTTGAAACTATTGTCAACAGTCCATGATATATATCCCATATATATATATATATATATATATATATATAAATATATAATATCGAAACCAAAAATTAAAAAGTCTTACGTGCATTTTGAGTAGATTTCAGAAAACGGTAGTTAAAAGTTTAAAATTAAGTGATTCATAAAATGATTTTCTTAAATCTTATTTTGTTGGCCAAGATAATCAGTGTACAAATGATAATTTTTAATGAAATTTCAATACAAATTACTCTTTTATAAGAGAGATAAGAAAAATGTTTTCAGACAGAGCTTTGTCACTCCCAAATTTTAGGGTTATGTTTAGAATTGCAATATTCTATGAGCAATTTGTAAAAATTGTGGTTAAACAAGAAAAAAACCCGAATGTTACAAACTAAAAATAAAATAAGTAAAAAACAACAAAAAATACTCCCTAGCATAGGTTTATCATTATTTGCTTAATTTCAAAGATTATTATATAATAAGATTTTACATGAATTCCAAATATGTTTTTCAAAACTTCTGAGTGTTTATTAAAGTTTATTGTTAAATATAAAAGGACAAATAGGTACATTTTCAAAACTTATGAAAATACGATTTAAGAAGATCTATTTGACAAATACATAATGTAAGAAAACGTGTCAGATTCCACATTAAAAACATACACATTATTATTATTATAAAAGCAGACCTCGAATTAAAACTCAAACTGCCAACATGAAAGTTACAGCACAGAAAGAATTGAACTAGTTCGATTCTATCATTACTTTGATTTAAACAGGTATATATTTTGAATCATATCACAATCATTTTTAATGACACAAGAAATCGAAACTAAAAAAAATTCCAAGAAAAATTGAGAAACATAACTTGGAATAAAAATTTCAGAATAGCAGAAGAAAATTTCCTGTCCAAGAAGGGCTTGAAGTTTAATATTGCTCCGAGTGATGTTACCTTGTTTTGCGGTAAAGGACCTTGGGGTAGGTGGTGAATAAATTAGAAAGTTTATTAAAAATTCTCTCACAAGTCTTCATGAAGTTTTTTCAGGTTTTCTTTTTCAACATCTTTTGCTAATGCTTCTATCAACTCATTTTGGATTTGTTGCTGATCTTTTGTTTCATTGATCATTATTTTTCTTTGCAATGACCAAACACTGGATCTCTTTTAGCTATTAATTCGAAGATCCCCCAAATGTTTCAATTTTGCTGAGAGCCAATTATTTCATTTGAACCTCTAAGAGGCAGGTTCCTTTCAGCCAAATATTATATTTTTACTTTTATTATTTTTATGAAGAACTTTTTTATTTTTAATTGTCAGTCTGCCTCCCCTCACCGGTTTTGGGTATGGGGTTCTAGTCCCGGGCCTGACTCTATTTCTCCTTATGTTTCATTTAATTAAAAACAATTTGTACAAATTTGAACATTTTTACTAAAGCCTGCTAAGAATTATTGAAAGCCTTTTGCATGAGCACATCTTCGGGCTTAGCTCATTCACACAATGATGAAAATGTTTGCTAAGGCATATTCTTGTGCTTGAATTACATTCAAATGGGAATTTTTTCAATGAGAAATTCACATTCTTTCCATACCTAGGGTTCAAGTCATGAGGCAGTCTAATATCTATTGTAACAAAAATGATCCTAAAATATATTTTGATCAAAAGCTGTATGAATCCCATCGAGGCACGGCATACACAAAGTTTGTCGCACAAATCATGTGGGGAAATTAAGTAGAAAAAAAGGGGAGATAATTTTCTATCTTGTAGTGTTTTCATATTCTTAATGCATTTATTAGTTCATGTGTTATATGATATATTCCAAGCTTTCATGTTGCAAATGTTTTTTAAGATTTTGAAGTATTCAAAGGACAAATCTAGAAAGTTGGTTACTGAGAGACACATTTTATGGCCAAATTGTGTAAAGTAGTAAATTCTGGCCATTTTTTTACAAAATGCAGAAACTTCATTAGCTCATAAATTTTATACCTATATTTCTATATATATATATATATATATATATATATATATATTTTTAGTAACATTTTATTGCAATAAGTTTCAACAAACATTGTTGTCGTTTTCAAGCATTTGGAGAAATGTTCCCAAACTTTTTCTTTTAAAAATTCAGATCTCTAAAATATTTTAAATTTGATTGAAGTCTTTGTTTATTAATGTTTTCTTAGTTAATTTAATGCATATTGTTACTGTGATTTTAGTTTCACAATGTTTTATTAGTAAGTTAAATTTTTCAGCTTAAGTTCACATTTATGTATATATATTTCGAATTTTAGATTCCCTCTTATATGACCATCACACTCATATGAATAAACGATAACAGAAGACAATGAAATATGTACATGATCTTTATTAGGGAACATTTCCATCGTCTTTTTCAAGTTGAAAATTCTTTGTTGTATGATCATATTAGTTTATTAGTTGTTCTTTCCTGTGGTAACTTCCACTATACTTTTGTTTTGTCTTGGTGTGTGTAGAATTTGAATATTGTGTATTGCATGAAAATTTCCTATCAATAATCTTATGAATTAATTTTTTTGGATATCCCTTATTTTTGAGATCTTTTGTAATTTTATACAAACTTTCTGTAAAACCTTTGTCATATGAGCAAAATTCAATATTCGATTGGCTAGGCACGACATGGTGTTAATTTTATGACGCTCATCGCAATTTGAGCAGAATAGTATGTATAACCCTGTACAAGTCGGTTTTTTTATGCCAATTGGTCGAAATTTCATTCATATGCTTATTTACTGAAACATCAAGAAAATTTATCATATTGTCCTTTTCATGTTCTATTGTGAATTTAATTTCAGCCATACAGTCATTCAAATATTTCAAGGAAATTTATAGATACTTCTTTTGAGCAAAATCCTGCAAAGATATCAACAACAAGTCTAAAGTATATTAGAGGATTAGATTCTTCAAAATATTCCAATTTGCTCTCAATTAAATCCATTGCAAAGTTGGCTAAAGTTTGGTTGAATGGTGAGCTCATTGGCATTCCATGTACTTGTTAATATATATCTCCATTAAATAAAAAATGTATAGATTTAAAAACAAAGACATCAATCCAATTTAAACATTTCTCCAAATGCTTGAAAATGACAACAATGTTTGTTGAAATATGTCGCAAAAAAACTTTATTTAAAAATATTTATCAGTACATATATCTATTTATGTATTGTCGCATCAGCAGTAAGATTTCCCACCTTCATTTACTTCTCATTTCCATTTTCCGTTTTTGTTTCTCATCTTTGTTTTTCGATGCGCTTAACAGACTTGTCAACAAGCCAAGATTCTAATGAGCCAAGCCGAGCTGAGCCGAGCTTGGAAATTTCGGCTTGTTGACAAGTCTGGCGCTTACGTTGCTCTTCACTAGTCATCTCCATTCATGAGCAAATCCCATGTAGTGTATCACGCTGATGACGTAAATTCATAAATTTATTTTGTTCTGCCATTGGCAGGTTTCACATGTGCTTAAATAGGGCAGCTCTGTGTGCGATGGATCAATAAAATTTTAGGTCGTAATTATATCTGCTATATCTTAATAGACGGCCATAAGCAGCTAAACTTTCTACAGAATTGAGGGCGCTGCATAGGTTGTAATACCACCACAAGATGTTCTTGACAGTCTTATGAATCTATGCAGACCTGTTCCTTTCTAGGATTTAGTTGATCCAGAATCATTCGTACTTGTTTTTGATGACTTCTACTATGACTTGCTTTGGCAAGTTTTACCAATACTCACGATTTATTGTAGACATTTGGTGCTCGACACATTGTTTCACGGACAGTGATATTGTATGTAACTCTAACTAATTGCTCTCTAAATGATACATGGAAGTCCTTTGCTTACGTGATAGTAGACACTATGCTCTTACAATGTTATTGGTCTATGCTACTTATTGTTATGCTAACTATGATGATGTTAGATGGTTACCCACCACTGTTAAAAGAAACCAACCAAGAAACTGTTCTTAAACTTTGCAAGGAAAATCTCTTTTTGAAACCTTTGACACCAATTCGTACTCGTAAGTTATTCATTCATTTATTACTCATAGCTTCATCAATTACATTACTTACTTCTCTACTCAACTTTACCTTACTAAGGAATGTGTCTTGCATGGATATACTGTCGAGAACTGATTACAACTGTATTGCTACTATGCTACCCCTCTCTTTACTGGTCTATCACTGCATATTAAAACTATTACTTATATGCAATCCACACTGAAAACCTAAACAAAAAATGACTTACCCAGATAACAATTTTGGTAGTTTTTACGTTGTTTATAGTTGTTTCATACTTTTGGTTGTTGCAGCAACCACTAACATCACAATAACAACTTTAGTAAAAATAATCAGCAAGCAGATGCTTGCAAATTTAAATCACTTTGTTATTTTATTACTATATTCTTTTATATAAAAAAGGATTTGCAAAACCTTTTTTGAAATTTTTAATTTGTAAAAAATTATAATATACCAGATAAGTGAATTTTCAAAATAATTTATTCATGAATATTTGGACACCTTGATATTGACTGTTAAATATCACATGTTACAATTGAGCTGAGGAGATTTTTCACGACTTAAGAAAGTAATATTTCAAAATTGCGCTTAATTTTAGATTTCTAAATTTTTGTTAAATTTGGCAGATTTTTATGCTCATTGTTATCATATATATACAAGACATTAATTGAAATCTTTAACAAATGTTTGTATTGAATATGCTTAACAGTATCTCAAAGATAGTGGTCTGCCCTGTTTGAACTGCTTAGCAATACAAAGTTTTATTTTGCATACAAAAGTAATGCTAAAACAAGAATGTGACAACATAAAACAACGTTGTTACGACCTCAAAATATTACTGTTTCATGCATAAAAACAACCAAATAGCAACCAAGTGTGACGTTGTTGAAGCAGCATTGTTTCGACCAAAAAGAAAGGTACCATTTCGACGTTAAAACAACGTTGTTTTTGATACATAAAACAACCCAAAACAACGTTTAGACCTTAAATTGTTATCTGGGGTAAAGCAACCAAAACATTTGTATAAACTTGCAAATGGAAGAGCAGAATTCTGAAAAGGATTCTCTCTAATATGCATGTCAAAGAAAAAGCACAGAACACAGAGAAGCAAGTGGACTACCAGTTTTTGCAAACACTGTTTGTTTATTGTTAGAATACTTATTTAAATACGGCCCGTTTCACATTGAAAACTAAAATTTTTTTAAAAGTTTGGATCGGATCGGATCCGGATCTCGAAATGTTGCATCCGATTCAATCTCTGGTGGGTCATCTATTTCTGCTTTCATGCCAAATACAGAGGTTCGAAAACAATAGCAAATGAGTCCTGGGGTTGGTTGAAATTGACAAGTTGGTCTGATCACGTACTGGTCCTGTCTGATGTTTTAATATTTCGTGTTATTATTAAATATACTAAGGTATCCATTTCAAATATCTTACTTGATATTTAAGAGATATTCATTTGAATCATATTTTACATTAATGTAGAGGAATAAAAAATTATACATTTAATCATGTTGTGGCTGGCTTCAAGTTCAAGCAATGACTGCAGTGATTTCTATTGTAAATTTTGAAACTTTTGGTTTAGTATTGGACGTATTTTTATTTAAATACAATGACGAAACCAAACCGAGCCACTAGAAATTCTGCACCGCACACTAGGCAATGTGGCCCATGCTCCGCTATTGGCTCTAACCAATGCGCATGATCGACCCAGTACACAAAATTTAATTTAAGGTTTAGTAAACGGTTCGCCCTCTATTGTATGAATTTTGGAGTACGAGAACAAAATTTTTCTGAAATTAAATTGAAATAATTTTAGCTCCATTTCTTCTTTTAATCAAAGACTCGCATGACTCACAACGAAATAGTCTAAGTGCAAGAGTTCAATCAGCGATCCAACGTGATTAGTCGTCAACACGATTAATCGAGATTAATCGGATGGATTAATCTATCGTGCTGGTTAAGTAGATTAGCTTAATCGTAAACAGCGTGCTCCATTAATCTAGATTATTCTAATTAAGTTGATGCTTATGCATTCAGTTACGTATTGTCATTTTTGGTTTGATCTTATCTATGGCCACTATTCTTGTGTCATGTTTTACAAAAGAAAACCTTAACACCGGACATAGAAGAAGAGCGTGATGATTAGGCATCTAACATAATTAGGAAGCGTCGGTTGTCGCCTAATTCTATATATAAGGATCCTCGATTATATCAAGCCAACTTCTAATCAGGTTGAGAGACTGTTCAGCAAAGCTGGTTATGCTCTATCTGATTACCAAAATCGTTTATTACCCCTCGACTTAGAGATTCAAATATTTCTTTGCCCTAACAAGCAGATGTGAAGTAAAATGACTTTAGAAAATAATTTCAAATAACAATAATAGTTGATATTTTCTATTTTGAATATTTTTCAATTGATATATTGATTTTGAATATTTTTAATCAGAAGTAGATTAATCGACGATTAATCGCGATTATTAATCTCCTGGCAGCAGCGATTACGATTAATCTATCGCCAAATTTTTTTTTTCAACCGATTAATCGCGATTAATATCTAACGATCCCTGCTTTATATATAGTTTCTGAGTTACATAAAAAATAATCCGTTAATGTCGTCCTTCTAGTGGGTGTTGATAATTTTTAAGTTATAAATAGCGCATATGTTTAAGGAATAGTTATTATTAGGAATATTTGAAATTTCATCGCATTTAAACTTTCTATATTCTACAAGAAACTTCTTATTTGGATTATAAGTCACATTAATTAATTCATGTTCGGAGGAATTTGTATTTGATTTAATTTCAATCCATAAAAACTCAAAAACAGAATGATCGGATTCAAGTTTTTTTTCGTATTGGATTTAATTCTTTTGGTGCAATAATCATAAGACCACTACCTCTACTATCCCTATTTTTAACAAAAACATCAAAGATTGCGGGGTTTGGATTGAACAAATTTGGATTAATTTCGTTGTTTAACCAAGTTTCTGTAATAGTGATAATGGAATTTGAACCAAATTGAGTTGCAATTTTAAGAAAGTGATTTCTATTTGAATTCAGACTTCTGAATGATTCGCTAAATTTTCAAGATTACATTCATCTAAGATTGGGCCAAGATTTAATTCTATATCTCCTTCTCTAAGAATTAAATTATTATAAAGG
>CABFPE010000095.1:1508105-1522789 GCA_900660155.1 Hofstenia miamia
TTTCTTTACAATTTTAATTCTTTACAATGAGATTCTTCTTTAATTTCAAGTGATAATCTGTTCCACAGATCAATACAGTAATTAATAAAACAGTTCTTCATGATTCGTTTCCTAAATTTAAATTTTCTATAGCACTTAGTTCTAACATGGAGTTTTGATAAAATATCTTTGCTTGGTCAAATTTTGAAAAATATTTGTAGTGATTTAGTTTTTGTAGATAGTCTAATGAAAAAAGATTGTAAATTCTTCTGATGTTTTTTTGATTGCTTTTTTTCACATATGATAGCTAAACTCCAATTCAACATTCCTTCTAACTTATTTTTGATCACTTAGATAAATTTGTCAACAAACATGATGAACATAAATATTGAGGCACAATATACGATTTCAATATCATTATTTTCTATTTAATTGGTATAAAGCTTTGTAACGTACAGAGTGTTTTGATCCCTTGTGCCATTTTTTTATTATTTTGTTCATATGTTCTTGAAATATTAATTTATTATCAAATATAATACCTAGGTATACAATTTTATTTTCTTCTTCAATGGTTTTACTGCTTACTTGTAGGCTTAGTTTCTCATCATTTGCTTTGTTTAGGATCTTGAACATATGCTATAAGTTGTCAAAAATTTTATTTCCAATAATATCCCAACACTGAACAATATATTACATCAGTTTGATTGTTGTTTCCGTGATGTGATGTCTTTTATTAGTTAAATTGTTCTCGTGCTCAGAGAACGATCTTTCAATGTCCACATTCATAATTGTTGAACGGTTTGCAGAGTACAAGTCACGCAGACTCCAATTCTTAAAATTGGAAAGTATATTGAGTTTTCTGATAATAGTTGCGTTTGAATTTGTTTGCATTAAGAATTTTAATGGCTTCTGACAGGAATGCCTCATTTGCACACAGGAGTGCCTGCATATCAGATTTACAACAAATTTCTTTATAATTTAGAATAAGATATATGTAGATTTTCTATTCATCTTCTTAAATTTTGAACAAGTTGTGAATTATTAGCACAGAATAATGCAATTATGTGAAATTTTTCCAAATATAATTTATATTAATAACAACAAAAAATATTTTAGCGCTATTTCCACTTGGAAGTTTTTAAAATATGTTATGACTTCATTAAAAAAATTTATTAACTTTTATAAATTATGAACTAATGAAGATATTTAAAATCTAAAAACACCACAAGATGAATAATTGTCTCCTCTTTCTTTTTCGTGTAAAATTCGCAATCTCTGACTTTGAGCACTGCGTGCCTTGACGACTTCACACAGATTGTCTTAAAAAATTCAAATTAAACTGGCTCATTATCTGAATGCTAGGCATAGAAGATAATTTGAATAATTTTCCAAAAATCGGTTTTCTTATTGAAAAAATTCTTATTTGAATGTAATTCAGACATAAGCACATGTATTAGCTCATATCTTCATCACTGCATGAGTGCGCCCTACCCCATAGATGTATCCATGTAAAAACTTTTCAATGTTTTTTAACAGGTTTCGATAAAATTGTCCAAAATCTTGAAAAAATCGGTTTGTTGCGCAAAAGGAACATTAGTGGAAAAAAGGTTAATATAATGTAGAATAAAGCTGGTGAAATGGGCACAACTAGTTCTTTTGTGTGAAATGCTACAAAGCAATTATTTTTTATTAATGCACCAGTGTGTACCATGGCTTAGAATATCGCAGTTGGCTCCATATTACACGTTTGATGTCAATATTTGGCGTTTTTTGAAATATGGTCAATTCTCATATAGTTCAAACCTAATATCTGTTGTAGGTTTGCTAATGAATCCAGCCCTTCTATCAACTTTTCGACTGTAGGCATTGTCTAATTGACTGGATTGGGACCCACGATGCATTTATTAAGTAGTTTGATAAGTATAATAGAAATTTTTGAAAAATGTTTTTGCTAATTTCTTGACTTATTAAAATTATAACAATTTCAAAAATTAGATTTGTGAAGTTTAAGAACGTGCTAATTGGCCATTTCTTTGAATTCTTTGAAATTATGTATAACGCTCTATAGCACTTTCTAAAGTATGATGACCGCAAGTGAACTTCTTCACTTTAAGCTGTAAACCCAAAACAGCTGTGTTACTACAACCCTGTACGGTGGATAAACTGAATCCAATTTTTGTTTTGGGTCTGACCATTAACTTGGGCTTGGGCTTGAAATTTTTGCTAATTTGCTACTCTTTGTCTAATTTATGCATAATTAATAATGTTAAAATTAACTTATTAAATAAATATCATGTGAATTATGAGGTCCTTTCAACATTATTGAGCAGTGAATCATCAATTTTATTTGAATCATACATAAAAATCTGAAAGGAATAGGGTTATGGTTAGGGGTAATTCTTCTCGTTACATGTCCTCACTAATCCAATCAATTATAACTCAATTTATGTTTTACCGTAAAATGTATTTCATTGCTCATTTGTAATTATATGTTGAATTTTTTATTCATTCATTCATTCAATTTTATAATCTCTAAGATCAATGGTATTCTTGTTTTTTTTAATCAAGTGGAGATATTTGAACTTGATGTACATTTGAAATATTCAAGCTTTCATAGCTGTTGGTTTTCACCTAAAAGAAAAATAGGCAATAATGAATTTCGAACACTTCTAAAACTGAAAATTATGTTAATAAATTGTGAGATAGCCTTCTGGAAAACATGTTAGCGCAATGGTAGCAAATATCAACTATATAACATACAAAAAGTTTTTTGCTTATTTTTATAAATTTATTATAAATTAAGGTTTAAGTAGTAAGCGTAAATACTATTTCATATTTATGTGTACATTATTACTGATTTTTTTTATAAACATAGTTTGAAACACTGGTGATTTGCTAGTTAAATTACCACACAACACTTGTTTTTCAACAAATCAATTTAGTTTTCCTCCGCTTAGTGGTGTGCAATTATAACGATTCAAATTTCTTGAGATGATGCACTTTACAATGAAGATATTATAAACTCCACTGCACTGTTCCTGCTCATTCCTGGTTTCTACATAATAGGTTACTGGCAATGTAGTTAAATTTCTTTGAACTTTGAACACCCCAATTCTTCTAAGTGACTTTTTGAAGATATTTTTCGCTAGAACAATTAGCTTGTTTACATCTGGAAGAAATCCTATCACTGTTTCTGCTACATTACATGCCTGGCGGTATTCTGAAACCGCGGTATTTTGAAAATACCGAAAAATACAGATACCAAGCCATCTTGATTAAAAAATCGAGCAGTATTTTCATTCAGCTGTAATTGAGGCGTGTCAACATGCAGGTCAATGGTTGCAGAATAAAAATCTTGAATATTTCAGTCCGAAGTTTAATGCATAGCACGTTGACATTGACAAACTTAGGAAATTTCTTAGGATTATATTTGAAGAAGTAGTAAGGTATATTAAGAATGCATTTACAATACTGATTACCACACAGACTGCAGTACAAACACAAACTTCACTTATTAAAAAGACACTGACTCATAAAGACATTTTTAACATGCTGGTTCTTATGTGTGGCAACATGTATAATGCTCACCTAGATGAAGTTCATTGATTTTTTGGGGGAACAATTGAATGGAGCATGCTTCTGTCTAATGAAGGTAATATAATACTGCTTTTTTCATTGATGATCTCCTGCAATTGAAAACTTTTTCCACTAAAATCCCACTCGTTTGCTTGCCTCAATAATCTGTCAAGCTGTTTAAGGTCCTGATTCGACGCATATCCTACAACTATGCAGTGAGTTATTGGATACAGATAATTTTACACACATTGAAAAGTGTTATAATTCAATCCTTTCAGACGCTGTGGAGATTTAACTACTAAAGCTTACAGATAATAACCGTCATCTGCGTATTTAACTAAAATGTTTTGTGTGTGGATGGGAGTCAGATCATTTACAACAGTGGATCCGATACAGTTCTTTGGAGATGCCTCGTGTGATATATATAAAATCGAACTTTTTTCATTTGCTGTGACTTGTTGCTTTTTCATATGCAAAAAATTGCCGTACCAGTTAAAAATCGTTTTTCTTAAAGAAAGAATTTCAATTTCAGGAAAAAACCTTGTGATTATTGAAATCAAATGCTTTGAAAAGACAAACAAGAAAGACCTGATGTACTTGCAGTTCATTGAATCACAATTCGCAGTTATTTGATGCTGAATTTTCGAAAGAGCATGTTCTGTTGAAGTATTCTTCTGGAAAGTAAATTGGTCCAATCCAATTTCCTTTGCCATGGCTAGAATTAAGTATTTCTGTAAAAAATCTTTTCAGCACTCACACAATAATTGGCGTCGCTGATAAAGGTTTGTAGTCATTGACGGTTTTCAGATTGTAGATTTTTGGAAGAGGAACTATGTTGACTGTTTTCATAATTTCTGGGACCACACCTTTGATCAAGGATTTGCTGAAAATTTTGGCAATATACCACCCAATTCTAGAGCATGGACCTGCAGACCCATAGAGTTAAATCATTTAGTCCAATAAACGTCTTGTTTAGAATGCAGAGAGCACTGTAAACCTCCCATTTGATTGGATGTCACAATAAAGTTCTTTTGATGGAAATTTAGAAACTTCTTCATAATCTGGATCTGAATTGATCTTTGCATGAAGTGCTCTAATAGAAAAACAATGATCTTATGGTTGTTATCTGCCTTGCACAATTTGCTTATTGTCTTCCATCATTTATTCATTTCAGTGGTATTTGATTTTAAATACGTCTTTTGACTTGTATGATAAGATGACCAATTCTTGTTGATATTTCTGAAACTTCCTCAATTTGACTATGTTTAATGTAATTAGATCTTTTTCTCAGTAATTTCTAAATTCCAGGTGTAAAAAATTCTAGATCACTGTTATTTTCCTCGTCAGGATACATTTTTGGATACAATCTAGAGTTGCTTTAGCAAACCCTGAGTAACTGTAATTGGAGTTTTGTGATTATATTTGTCAGCAATTTACAGAATTCCGGAAAGTTGAACTCCTTCCTATCTGCACAGATTTGATAAGTCCATATCTTCTTTTTGTAGTGGTTTCTGTTGAGATTTTCCATCTCTCTAGACTTATTAGCAACATGGTTAAACCTTTTTGTTGTGTATGTTTTTTTACATTATCCTCAGATTTTTTAGGACTAAAATGTTTTTCAAACTTACAATCCTCTATCATGACATGAGTTGTGGTTTATACTTAAATGTTATATTTAAATATTAACTAAACCATTAAATACTCTTTCTTTTGTTGTTAAGCTTAAGACTAAAACATAAGATTGTCACAAATGTCAGTTGAGAGACTGCGTAAAATTTTTTCATTTATTTAGTTTTATCAACAGTATCATAAAGTCTAAGACAAAGAAGTTGAAAGCTAAACAGCTTTTTTAAATTACATCTAATTATAAAATAAACACAAAACGTTGCTCCTGTTAAGACATAAGTTACAATGAAACTAATTAAGCATCACAAGCTGTAGTCATTAACTAATTTTGTTGAGTAGAGCAATACCACTAAGTTTTTTATGGGGTTCTTCCTGTAGCTTCCACCTCTTCAGAAGCAGCTACCTTCCTGAATCCACAGATGTCAGAGAAGTTAGAGACGAAACATTTAAGTTATGTTGAACTAGTTTTGAGTATTAAAGTCAGTGCATATCCAGAACTTTCTTCCAGAGCGCTTTCCTCTATACTTCCACAAGTAGACAATAACAGCTTGCACCAGTTACCATGGAGACAGCTAGTTTCTAAAAGATAGTAGAAGCCATTGAAATATGAAACTGTGTAGAGTTTCTACAAAATATATCAAATATAGAAGTATGATTCAAGTAATCTAAATATTAGGAATATGCATTACAATAAGCTTGAAATACTCTTTATATGGTTTTTGAGTAATCAAAAATGAATAACTTTTTGAATAGGGAAAAATCTTTAGGGTTGAGTAATATAAAACATTAAATTTATTAAAAGTGTGGATAAACCCAACCTTTCTTTTTCACTTTCTAAAGTGCCCCCTTCCCAGTGATGACCTAGCCACTTTTGAGTGTTTGGGTTTGCAGTGCACAATCCTGATTTGTTCAAATTTCAATTTTAAGCAAAAACTAACCACAATCAATTTTATGTCTTCACAAAGTCTGGTACTTTAGTTCAAATTTTTGTAAGGTGAGAACAAATTAACTTTGTCCTCAACTCATTGTCAAATATATTCCAGATTAGTCTTGCTTCTATTCCCACTATTTTAGTTTGCAATCCACTGAATATATTTGCTGGATTTGAATAATTCTAAGGAAGCCTACCTGGATCAGTTTGCTTATTTTTCACACATTTAGATTCTGATGAGACAGAACTAAGCTCCTTTTGTCCCTGGAGTACTTATCCAAAGTCAATCTAGATCAATTCCCAATTACATCTAGGAATATGAAATAGATGTAGATGATAGATTGATAGTATTGAATCTTCAGCTCCTGAGAATATTAATATTACTTCAGGGATAATTTCTTTAGTTTTCTGTTTAAATTTTCTTAGCTTTTTATTAGTAAGGTTGCCAATTGTAATGATATCATTTCTGGGAATTTTCAATCTATAATTACCCCTTCCACATTGTGTCCTACTTTCATTGTACAGGCACATAGGTATTTGCTAATGTTGCTTATGTTTCAAATATCTTCTATATAGTGGAAGGGGAATCAGACACTCAGGTATATGGCACTAAGCTTACATTTTTCATTCTCAAACAGCAATGTTTTTGCATTTGTCAAGAAAGAAATTATGTTGTCACATAAGATTTTTCTATAGTTGGTTGCAATTTTGTTATTGTTTTAACTTTTACAACAAATCTTTTGTTGATGTCAAAGATAGTTTGTTATTGTTATCATATATTAACTTATATATTTTAATTAACCTAAGTAATTGTACTTAAGAATACATAAGAATTTACCACTTCATTTGTTAGCAACATAATCCCTCAAATGAGTTTTTGAATTGTAAAGATAAACATTTGTTAACCCAAATCACATTGGGGTATAAAATGTCAATAACACCCTGAGGAGGGCTGAAACAGCTCCCATTTTTTATTTAAAAATTATCAAGAATAAACTAATGAGCATCACCATGAAAGACACATCTTCAATGTACAACTTTCCCAAATTTCTAAGAAATATACTCATTGATTTTGATTTTATGTTCAAATGAAATTGTGGCATCACTCATTTTTTGAAAAACAAAGGTGAAAAAGAACCTAGATTAATTGAGCATTAAAAATAGTAAAAAACAGTTTAGTTAATCCATATTACATCTAATTATTGTCAAGATTTACTCTAGTA
Source organism: Hofstenia miamia (assembly GCA_900660155.1). NCBI lineage: Eukaryota > Metazoa > Xenacoelomorpha > Acoela > Hofsteniidae > Hofstenia > Hofstenia miamia. The sequence goes on from CABFPE010000095.1 coordinate 1,515,441, forward strand.
GGAAAACAAAAAAATATGGTCAAATTTAAACTGCATCACATAATCAAAGCAATGATTTTTCAAATTTTGAATAAACTGTCATTTCTATAAATATAATAATATATTAGAAGTAAAGTCAATTGAAAAGATTTTCTTATGTTTCAAAAATATAATATTAAATGTAACAATATATATTGAGGTCCCTTTCATATCTAAAGTTCAAAATAGCTTAGAAAAAAATAAAAAATCTTACAGTAGACAAACCCCTTTGTCCAACTTTGGGGGTTGCCATTTTCAGCCTGGTGCTAGATATGAATGTCTCTAATAACTTAGGCCACTTTTTTTATCCTATGTAATGATATTTAATCAATATTATTTTACTGTGTTAATAGCACCAAAAGTAAAATTTATATTTTTATTATGTTAACTTTGAACTCCTGGTATCTCTTCCAATAAAAGTATGACACAAATTATCACCACAGACCTACTAAAACCCTTGATTTATAAGCTAAAGTATTTTGTTCCCAATATTTTATTGCTATTGTAGAATGCTGGATAGTGTCATGCACCAAGCTCAGTAAGCATTGTATTTAGGAAATAATAAAGAATCAATGAAACTATTGATTGATAATGTATTTCTATCTATTGAGAAAACAAGAGCATGTACATTCCAATATTTACAACAACAGATATTCAGAGAAAAAGTTACTAAAAACTTTGTCTTACAGAACCAAGGCCTCTGGCCAAAGCAATGAACCATTTTCAAGACCTAACTCTCAGCTCATTTTAGAGACAAGAAAATACAATAGTTATAGTTACATACAAACATAGGTGGCTCATATGTGTAAGCAAGGCAAGCAGTGCTTGCCCAATAATTTTTTAACAAATGAATTTAATTCTGAATTGTATGATTTTATATCTATACAAATGTAAAATCCACAAATTGTTAGTTTGTGCTAAAATAACATTCATGAATCAAGAATAATGTGAATGGACATAATTCTTTATGATTTGCTTTAAAAATAATTCAATGATTGCACCACAGCAAGCAGATGCCTTAATGCTGTACATATGCTTGTTCATGCAATTAAATTATATCTGTTTTCTCCAATTCATCACATGGAAATTTTGCTTGGAAAGTAAGCAGTCCACACATTGCTTTACATTGAAACACTCTTGTTGTAAAAGAACAATGTTAAATATTTTAATTCAATACAGCAATACCCAAAAGTAAACATGATATTTATTATTTAAATATCAACCAGAAACATTTCTTTATTCAAGCAGTACCCGAAACAGAATATATTTGGGTGAGACTCCTATTTGAGACAATGATTTTTTTGCATTTTTTATTCCACTCATTCCTTGTAAAAATTCTTAAATAAAAATACAGTTGCCATTTGTTTTTTTTGATAGATATTAAAAAATTTATAGGAATTGTTAATGAAAGATGAATTTTTTCTACTAACATTGAACCAATTTATTTGAAAATCAAATGTAGTTTGAATAATTTAAGAGTTATATATTTTGAAATAAATTTGAGTACTTTGGCATTATCTCCAACTCATATTTTTGCAAAAATAAGCTAAAATATCAACATAATATTTATAACTTAGCATCATATGCACAAAAATGAAGCCAGTTTATCATATCCCTATGAAAATACTGTTTTATAGGATTATTCTAAAAACTTTAAGCAGGTTAAATGTATTTACATGCAACTGTCATTTTCTAATCTAAATTTTTACTCCAATTTTTTCACTCTTGAAAAACTTTGTAATTAATCTCTAGCTTGCCATCACTTACATATCTTGAAAATTGGAAATCACAAAATTCATATTGATATTTTGAAATAAATGATTTTCAACTGCCTTACTTGAAATTTGTAAATATTTGGTTCAATACAAATGATTGGATTTTGAGCAGCATTTACAGAACTATTATTTTCTTTTTAAAGAAAACTTAAACAAATTCAAGAACAGCTGATTATAAAGAAGAAAAAACTTTAGAAATGTTTTATTGAGTGAACTGCAAAACTAATCTTATTTTTATAATAATACTATTTCAAAATATTTCTGAAAAAATAAATAGTGTACATAAATTTTACATGGTTTATTATTTATACTAATTTTGTTACTTAAAAATATTTGTTTGCTTAGCTTTTGCATGCATGAGCTGCCACTGCATGCAAACCCCACTTCCTAGCCATGCTTATCCTTATACCTATTCCTACTATGAGCCAAACAAAGGTGAATAAACATCAACCATTTAAAGGAGCTGGTTATCTTACCTTACACTCAAAGTGATACTCTAAGTTGTGATCATAGCAATCGACAACATATCAATAAATACAGATAATAAATATAAATAAATAGGACAATTCATAAAAAAGTAATTATCTGAAAAAAGCTAAAATAAAAAATTAATTAAATCAACAGTTGGGAAAATTTTTAATAGTGAAACAAAGAGCAACTTAAAGCTAGGGTAGCAAAACTTAAATTAAGAGAAATTAATGTAGAATCATGGGGTGCTCAGACTACTACAGCAGTACTGGGGAACTCAATGGTTGAACAGAAGATTGCAAAGGTTACCATCACAGTGAGCAACCTGCATTCCAATGGAAAAACAAAGATATCAGTAATTTGCCATTGTAACAAAGTAACAGAAAAGATCCACTTAGGACTCACTTCCAACAATAACCAACTCACATGACATCATGCTGAAGCAGTATCCATGAAGAGAATTCCAAACTCTCAAAAGGTGCTACTCTATGTGCCTGTAGTTGTTAATTTCTATCTCAATAAAACATTTCTCATTAATTTTTATTTCTCAGATCATGTAATAATAATAACAACATATAATTGCCATGCATTCACATTAGCCAGTGGCTTGATATCATCACAGTGTAAGGTGTTAAGTGCATGTTCAAATTGCAAATGATTGATAAAAAGTTCTTATTCCCTAGCCATAGTCATACACATAACTTAATGCAGTCACTGTCTACCATTTTAGTTTTGTCTACTAGACTTTCTGGAGTACACTGTCAAATTGTTTTTAGATTGTTACTGAATTTTTCTTGATTCTCTTCTTTTACTGTTGTAGCATCTGCTACCAAGCTGTAACATAAATTGATTAATTCCTTTGAATATAATTCCTTGTTAATTGCGGGTAGGGATGTACTTGCATCAACTGATTTATTTTATTAACAATAGTAGTTAACTTTTATTAACATCCAATATAGTTGAATACTATTTAGGTATGAATTGATGACTGCAGTTTCCTTGATGATTGATCTTCCATAAAGGCCTCTGGCTGACTCTGATCTCCAATCTTCCAACACCTAGTCATCTTCACTGCCAATGGATTGTTTCCAAACCTCAGCTCAATGAAGTAGCTTATGTGTTCCCTATCCTAACTTAGGGCAACCCTCAATGCTGGATGTAACTGACTTAAACTCAATTTGTATTGTGTAATTTTATACTTGCAACCAGGCAATGTCACTAGCTGCTTAATAAATACATGTTTAGCCATTACTGAAAAATACTGGCTTTAAATGAATTAAACAATGCATTTACCATTTAGCTTGATATGATTTAGTAATAAGCAAACCAATTTAAATCTAAAAATAAAATTTTCAAAAATTTTACTTCAACAGTTTTCTAAAATGATTTTTCTCTATTTATAGTGCTGATTCAAAAAGTACCTGCCAATTAGAATTTCAAGTTATCATCTGCCAAGATGCTAAAAATAGTGGAAGTGATATTGCCCCTTCATTTTGCCAAATTGTTATCAACAAGTACTATTTGGTAATGTTATCTCTTAGTTGCATTTACAAGATTAATGATGCTAAATTAAACTTAAATTGTTTTTGATTTACAATTAATTTTTAATCATAATTCAATGTTAATGTTCTTTGACTAACTAATCTCTTTCTTCTCCTTTTTTGCAGCATTCATCTTTGGATTATGCTACATGCCCCCTCAGCCTGTGTTATTTTTAGCGCAACTCTTTCTCTGTTTACTAATTCATCAGCTTTTTGTATTATTGTTTCTGGTTTCAGGTCGCTCCAGCTTGTTGTCACAAATTCTGGCTGTTTCGTCATTTTTAGTATTGCCTCTTTCTGTTGTTACTATACTATGATAGCACAAAAATTTTGCTTATTGATGTTCTCTGATTATATATATATATATATATATATATATATATATATATTAGTTTATAAATTCATTATTCTGAAGATTTTCACTGCAACAATGGAAAAAGCATTGTCAGGGAAATTAAATAGTATAGACTTTTTGACATGCTACCCAAAACAGAAAGGTTGATATTAACGAAATTCAACTATTCAATTTAAGGTTTACTATTTCATATATCTACTTTTTTATGTCATTTTTATAGTTAAATTTCAACATAGCAAACGTAACCAGCATACTATGAATGTTTGTTAAAAATTACTAAAACTGAATTATTTTTCCCTACCCCTATTCAACCATTACTAAGATTGGCTAACACATATATCTGCTCCGTGTTTTACAAGGTGAGGATGATTTCAAACACAGATTGCTGTCCTGTTAACTGATCCTAATCTCAATAGGAAAAATTTCCATTTTTTGTGTTATGATGATCTTTAAAAAATTCTTAATTTCTTATTTCTTACCCAACTCAACTTTTAAGAAAATATGCTCAATGAAGTTGAAAATTCTAGATTGAATTTTTCAAGAATAGATAATACTAATGTACAATTTCTAAAACGTTGTTTAAGAAATTGTATAATATTCACTACGACTGTTCTGCAATAGTTTATTTTTTTCAATTTCAGCTCCCTTTTTCCAATAACTCAGTCGAGCCCCAGCCCACCGCGGCTCCGACTTCAACTCCTGTTAGCAGAAGAGTGAACAGAACTGAGGATCATGCCGTATTAATACTGTGCGTCTACAAAATACCTTTAGTTACATTTTGTAATTTGTAATAATTTGAATTTAATACATTATTTCTCTATTGTTTTTTAGCATTGCTATGTAATTCATCATATTTCACTACAGGTAAAAAATACAGAAACCGTTTCCAAATTATTTTCACATTTTGCAAAATATAATTTAATAGAAAATTTCATTAAAAATTGCTATATTTCTCATTGCTAGTTTCGCTTTTGGCAATAATTGGAATGAAAATAATAGATAAGAAATCATAGCATAAAAACCAAGCATAACACATAAAAACTTTTTTAAAAGAAAAAACATCGTTGTGAGATAACAAACAAAATTACGAGTGCTTCATACTTCTGTTAGCACTAAGAAAAATCTAAGTTAAATGTTGCCAGAAATCGTAATCACTAAAAGCAAATTTGGTTCTGCATAGATAGCTTATGTATAAGCTGTGATCATTGTTTAATATCTCTAGGTTTGACATCACAATATGAGGTGTGTGACAGAAAGATAGCAAAGGTGCGAAATAGGGTTAATAATATAAAAAAGTGAATTCGGTAGTGGAAGAATAATGTATATTTTGGTCATCAAACTGTGCTGTACACACGCAATACCCAATACTATGCTAATTTACTAGGCAGGACAATAATGATTTTCGAATTGGGACTTTATTATGTTTCACCAAGATTTTCATCCATTAATGCTTGTAAGAACGTTCTTAGTGAACCTAAATAATTGTAAATTATTGGTAATTTTTCTTCTTATAAAGTATTCAATAGATTAATCAATTTCCAATTATTGTAATAATTGTAATATAAATTAATTATTGCCTACCCCTGCAGATAGATTTGAAGCATTGCTTAATATATATTTACCATGTTATCATATCAGCATACATTTCATGAGGAATGGAAACATCTGTGCTCTGTTGAGGGGGGGGACGTTCCCCCAGTCCCCCCCTCTGGGTGCGCCTCTGGTGTTATCTCTTGCAATTCATTCATTTTTCTTGAAAATATTTTCATGAATATGCATCACAGACTTTCTTTCTCGTATTGCCTCATTAAAAAGAAAGAGGTTTGTTGTACGTTTTTCTCCTTCATCATTTTAACTATTTCTTTGGTATAAACAATTTTCCTTTTTATGAATTTCTTTGTTGTTTTCCAAGGTTCTGTTTCTACCTGTCTCAGCCACATTTCTGATGTGGCACCCCACATATATTTTCTCATGGGTTCGTCAAACAATGCAATTTCCTCTGGTGCAATTCCTGCCTTGTATGCCATGTCCACAGTTGTTGTTCTCCCCATCAGGCTTTTATTTATTATAAGTCTGCTTATCATTTTTTCGATTATCTGCATTGGCTTCTTTGTTTTCTCTGGGGATGTTATTTTCTCTACATGTCCCTTCTGTAGCCAATTTCTTGTTCGGTGTTGATTGGGGACATTGTGATTTTATACTTTCCTGATTTTGTAAGTCTATGTTGCCCTGCTCTTGATATCAGTTGTCAAAGATCATTTTCTTCCATTTTGAAAATTGCTATCAACCATGCAGATGTCCTGAATCTAATTTCTGGTGTGTTTTTCTCTTCAAGTATCATATTCTTAAAATCTTTATTCGTATTTAGCTCATATGCTCTATTTATCTCCATTAGTGCTACCTCTATCATTTTATGATATTTCTTAGATGGTGCCTCTATATTTATTTCAGGCCATTGTTCAGTCATCTTCTTTTGTAGTTTCATCTCTTTCCATATTTCTTCTATTTGTCTGAGATGCTTTTTCTACACCTTCTGCATTTGTTATCAGTTCAATTGTCTTCTGTAGCATCCGCTACCAAGCTTCAACAGAGATTTAATTATTCTTTTAAATTATTATTTCCTGTTGGATGTGAGTAGGGATGCACTGATATTAATTCTTTACTCCGACATGAGATACATTGTTATTAACTTGTATTAATTTCAAGTAACCCAATACTATTTAGGTATGCTGTCGTCGCAGTTCCTCTCCATGATTCCATTGTGGCCTCTGGCTGACTCTGATCTCTGAATCAATCCATATTCATCTACCTCTGTTGTTGATTGAGTAGTTCCAAGTTTCAGCTCAATGAAGTAACTTATGTGTTCCCTATCCTAATTCAGTGCAGCTCTCAAGGCTGGATGTAACTGACTTAAACTCAATTTGTAATGTGTAATTTTGTACTTCGCAACCTGGCAATGTCACTAGCTGCTTAATAAATATTACTTCAGCCATTACCAAAATATATCAGCTTTAGTTAACATAGATAAATAAAGTAGCAGCTTCCTACCTTACATTTAGATAACAATAAATGCTCAGTCTATTTATCAGTTTATTTATAGGTCACTTAATTAGACAATTTAATATAGATATAACCTATGGTAGGCTACCTAGCCTTATCTCCGAGGTCAATTATTTAATACATGCAGATGAA
>CABFPE010000095.1:1549701-1565993 GCA_900660155.1 Hofstenia miamia
CCTATACCTACATTTACTAATACTACATGTAAAGTCATTTATCAGGTCAATTATAGTCGAGTCTCCTACATTTAAGAATATATAAATATCCCTAAGTGTCAACTATCCAGTCGTTTCAAGCATTGATTATTTCATACATGTATTGATCGATAGTCAGACTAGGCAAGAATCGAAAAACTCCTAACCGTAACTTAAGTGCAGTTTCATGACTGGCACAAGGACCCTTAGAATCGATCCCGTGATGGAATCCAGCCACTACTTGACACAACTTGCCTAGCTGCACATTTTATTAAATAATCAAACCAGATAAATGAAGAATGAAAATAAAATAAACTCCGAAGAATTTATTGTTCATCAAATTTCTAGTTAAATTCAAAGCTATTTATTTAAAAATTTTAAAGTACCTGCTGATTTTGAATTTCAAATAATTCTTCTGCCAATATGGCTGTTCATACGTAAGCGTAATTTCGCTCATTGCAATTTGTCAAATGTTACTTGATCGGCTAACAAGTTTCTCTTAATTTGCATAATATTGTAGCTTGGTTGCATCTTACAAAATGAATAGAATAATTAACTAAATTTTACAATCATATCTCTGATTATATTTAATCACTATTATCGTTCAACGCTAATCTTTTGTTTGCAGCTATTCTTTTTGGGATGATGCTACAATATTGTCCAATTCCTCCTGCTCCTGCCATGTCCGTATAAAAGGCACAGACTTCCTCATTAGTCATGCCATTTTGGCAGTTTTTCCAGCAATGTTAGATATGAATGTTTCATAGTAATTAAAGAAACCAATTATCCTCTGTATATCTTTCTTGTTATTTGGTTTCTCTATCTTCTGGATCATGTTGCTCACATTGTCCTTCATACATATTCACCCTTTTTCTATCACTCATCCTAAGAATATGATCTCCTCCTTCAGTATATCATGTAATATCCTCTATCAGGCATTATTACTGTTCATCCTTTGTTACTCTATAACATTGGTTGTATATTTGTGGGTAGGGATTTACTAACTAGATTCTGTTTAGCTCTTGTACATTTATGTTAACCTAATGTAACTAGATATAACTATTCACTATTTAGGTGACAAAGCCATACAGCATCTTTTCCAATGATCAATGATGGGCGTTTGCCCAGTTTCACATGTTCACCAAGGATCCACTTGGTTGACTTCCACTTCTCAGCTCAGTGATGTAACTTATGTGTACCCTATTCTAATTTGGTGTATACACAAGGCAAGACACAATTTGACTTAGTCTCTATTTTGTAAAAGTTTTTCATAAATATGCAACTGGATTTGTTACTAGCTGCTCAATTAATATTCATTACCAAAATATATTGGCTTTAATAATCCATTTAATATTTGGCAGCTTCCTAAGCTACATTTACTATTTAGTACATACTAGGTCACTTTATTGGTCACATTATAGTCAATAATTTGGATCTAAAATATTATAGATATAATTCCTAGGTTTTGGTCATCCAACTGTATTTCAAATCTATTATTTTTAATACATGTACTAAGTGATCAATAGTCAACTAAACAAGAGAAAAACCCCTATACCTAACATAAGTGCACTTTCATGATCTGGCACAAAGACACTAGAATTGATCTTGTGATGGATCCTGACCACTACTAAACACAACTCATTTAGCTTGACATTGTATTAAATAATCAAACCATATCAATAGAACAAAGTAAGAATCCTGAATAAAATTCTTTATCAATTGCTTACAGGGTTTCCAATCTATATATAGTAATTTCAGAAAAGTACCTTGATTTGACATTAGCAACTTGATTTATTTGGATGATGCTACAATGACATTTGTTCCCATTGATTCACAGGCCTGCTTTTTCTAAGACAGTGTCCTTTCCAGCTTTTTGAGGTGTTACTCATCATGATGATGTCATTTATGTATGCATTCAAGCCCTTGTCCATTTTATGTATCTTGTGCTTTAGCACCTTTGTTATGTATCTCTGGAAAGTTGCCAGTGGATTACACAATCTGAACACCATATAAATCCTTTCATACAACCTGTAAAGTGTAATGAATGCTGTTTTTTCAATATCTTCTTCTTCCAATCACCCCTGCCAATAAGCTTTACATAGATCTATCAACTGAAAGTACTTGTGCTTGCTTGCTTTGTAAATCGTGTCTTCTATTCTGGGAAGTGAGTAAGAGTCTTTTTACGTCACTTCATTTAGTTTCTAAAAATCTATACATAATGTGTACTTCTCTTCCTGCTTTATGAACACTGTTGGTGCCACATATGTACTTTCACTGGGTCTAATTATTCTGTTGTTGATCAATTCATTCAGTATCCTGTTATATTCATCCTTCACCTGCTCTGGCACTCATCTCATTGCTAGTTTTATCAGTTTGTTTGTTGTTGTAACTATCTTGTGCATTTCACTTAATGCTTGGCCCACACTTATCTCTCCATAGTTGAATATTCATTTATGTTTCTCTAACACTTCTCTAAGTTGTTGCAGTTGCTTTCTGTTCAGATATTGATATTCCTCTTCTGGTAATTGTGGTGTTTTGTAATCATCTTCTCCATTTGCTTTTGTCCCTATGCCCTTGAATCAACTGTGTGGAGTACCTACTGTTTTCATGTGTAAGTCCTTGAATCAACCATACAAACTACTCTGCTCATCAATGTCTTCCATTGCCTTCCAAATTCTTTGATGCTAAATTTGACATATTTTCCAAATATACTCACATTTGTTTTCTTCACATTAACATTGTGTGTTTTATGGCCACATGCTTGAAGGCATTGAGACTCTTTTTGAGTTAATCCCTTTGTTGTTGTAAATCATTATATCTGCTGTAATCTTCTCTCCTGTTTTAATTGTGTGCATCCTCCATTGATATAGTTGCAACTTTATGTCTTCTAGTTCAAATGTTATTGTTAATAGTTTGCCGTCTTCTTCCTCAATTTCAATTTCCTCCTCCTTTACCTTGATTGTTCAATTTTAGTAGTTTATTACACATCCATTTTTAGTTAAAGAAATCATCACTCAGTGTCACTTCATATGGCAATAGGTTGTTGTGGGTGTCTATCACTACTAGCAATTGTTCAAAGGTGGTGTTCACTATTCTAATTTGTAGTGCATTTAGCTTACCTTTAGTATCTATATATTCTCTGGACGTATTGATTAGTCTTTTGTTTGATCTTTCAAGGTTTTCTTGTCTAAACCCCAATTTTGTTGCACATTCATCAGTTGTAATAGATGTTATGGCTCCCATGTTGATTGCTGCCTTTGTCATTACCCCGTTTATTGTTATTGTTATTGTGTTGATATTATCCAGGTTTGTCATAATCATTATCAGTGCTCAGTTTTTTGGAGTCTGCACTTGAGCTAGTTTTCAAATTCATCTTCAGTTTGTGTGTCCTCAACCAATTCTAATTTGGATTTGATCACATCTTCATCTTTGTAGTGTGCCTCCTCTTCTCCAATAATCTGTTAACCACCATAGCTACTCCCAGTCCTTGTGCTCCAAGTGTGACCCCTTTGCCTCCAGCACCCACCAACACCTCAGTGGTGCCTACTTTTTGCACATCCAGCCCCCCACCATCCTTCTTAGTGATCCTCTTGTCAGTTCCACAACAACACACTGGCCATGGTTCACTTAATCAATTCTCCAAATTGACACCAGTGCAAATGAAACAGTTAATCATTTTAACCAACATTCTCAGTGAGATGAAACTCAGTCAACCTGCTACTAAGTTGTCTCCATTATCTGATACATCTGTTGTTAAGAAAAAGTCTGATGATTTTCAGACCTGCTGTTGCCATTGTGGCCAGAAGGACCATATCAAGCTGAATTGTAGTGCTGAAATCTGTCTTGTAGCTGATGGGAATGGTTTTGTCATCAGGAAGCCTTGCCTGGAGGAATCCCCTCCCTCTGTAAACTCTGAGTTGATCAGTCCTTTAAACTGAATTGAGCACTGCCTCCTGGAAAACGTGCACAGGATGTTTTGATGCAACCAATTTGCTGAGAGCCAATGTCATTCCTGTGGACATCAATAGAACTTTAATAAATGCCACCATAGATACAGGAGCCTTGGCATCAATCATTAGCAATGATTGTTGCCACAAGCTGTGCATGAAGAGAGATGAGTTAGATCTGCTAGTGATCTGCCTTTTCAATGCCTCAGGTAACAACACCTCCTTGAAAGGCAGAGTGCCCAACATTGAGTTACAAATCTGCCAAAATGGATTTGGTTGTTGATGACACCACAACCAACCTCTGCCATAAGCAATTATCCTAGGCAATGACTTTCTGGAATGTAATGCTTTAGTCATTGACTATGGGAAAAATACAATTTCAATTAAAGAATGTGAGGTTCCACAGGAGTTGACCACCACTCCTGATGATGAAATTTCTTTTAAATTTATTGAAGAATTTGTGATAGAACCATGATATTGGAAGAGAGTATACAGGTGACATCATGGTTCCAGGGCAGAGGAAAGTATTTCTGCTGCATCACAGAACAGTTGCTTGTTTGCCAATCTTCACAGCCATCCATGATCTCAGCTAGCCTTCTGACACTGTCTGGATTACTACTGTTTCTGCTGATTTACATGTGCAACTCAGTCCTGAGGAATATGAGTCACTGATCAATTTGCTGTGTAGGCAGAACAAAGTTTTTAAATATGGATCAATTAGCATGATTCAAACTGTTTGTGAACAGCACTCAATTGAAACCAAGCATGATAGACCTATATGTCTGCCAGTTTGGAGGGTGCCTGAAAGTCTTAAGGATGACTATGAGCAAATGCTCAATGATCTAATCAAACATGGAATTATTCAGAGCAGCAATAGTCCTTATGCTGCACCTACTGTTTTTATCAAACAAGGTGAAAAGTATCATCTGTGTGTCAACTTCTGGAAGCTCAATGTTATAACTATCAAGGACGCATATCTGCTTCTGCAGATTGAGGATCTGTTATATGATGAGAGCTGCTACAAGCTTTTCTTCTGCCCAGACCTTTCTTAAGGCCCACTGGCAGGTCCCAATGAGGCTGGCTGATATTTCAAAAACAGCTTTCATTACACCCTAACTTTTCTTGGAAGGGTCATAGAACATAGTAAGATTTCAATTAAGCATGATGCAAAAGACTATTTGGATCAAATAAAAACACAGTGATCCCAAAAGGATGTGCAGAGGCTCATGGGCTTTCTAAACTACTACAGATCTTTTATCACTGAGCTGGCTAACAAAACAAAGCACATCTTGCACCTGCTGAAATGAAACATCAAGTTTAAATGGATTTGGTCTGAACAGGAGGAACTGGACACTGTAAAGTTGGAGCTTAGAAAGATCCCCAGCCAGAATACACCTGACTACACCTGGGAATTCATTGTCAACTGCAATGCCAGTGCTGTCATGATCAGTGGCATACTTAGCCAAGTAATAGGGGGTGTGGAGAGCCCAGTCCAGTATTTTAGAAGAAAGTTACAGAAGGCAGATTGAAACTATGGTACTAGCAAGTCAGAGATGCTGGCTCTGGTGGAGAGTTTAAAGAAGTTCCACTATTTTATCCTCAGTTGAGCCATCTTGGTGAGAACAGACAACAGTGCCATATCATTGATTAAGAAATTTTCTGGCAACAAATCAAACATCATAGCATGATGGATTGAGTACTTGAATAATTTCACTTTCTCTATCCAGCATCACCCTGGGAGGCTCCATCTCAACATGGAATACTGGACCACCCTCTTGAGCTATGAATGTGATTTAAGGAAACCTCCTGGAGAGAAGACACTGTTTGGTTTCATACCTCTCAATGAATATGAGCTCCTCCTAGAGATAAGTGCTGATCATCATGGCAAAGCAATCCTGCTGGTTTTGATTAAAGAGGAGATTATGGAAGAGGAAATCATTTCACGTCATCACCATGACAAAGTGTTATCAGAAATTATCTAGAGGCTGAGTAATCCCATCTATCCTCTCAGCCAAGTCACAAATGGCTACTTTAAGGGTTACAATTGGAAAGTAAACAAAAAGGCTTGCTTTATGCCAAAAGCCATAATAACCACCTCACAGTACCTGAGTACTTCTGCCATGATCTGGTCAGACAAATCCATGAGCACAGACATTTAGGAATTATCTAAATGGAAAGAACATTTAACACTCACTACATGACAATTGGCATTTGTGCTGCTGTTCTCAATGTAATTGATAAATGTGAGAGTTGCCTGCTACAAGGAACTGGCCATTTCCAGAACAATGGGCTGAGCTGCAGAGTCATGCAGCTGAAAGCACAAATGAAGTTGTCCACATGGACTTGGAGAAGCTGTCTCATGATGATGAAAGATACCAGTACCTGCTAGTCATGATCAATCATTTTATGAAATATGTGAGATTGGTCCTCTTGGACAACACCACCACTGGGATTGTCAGTGAAAAGATTGTGAAAGAATGGGTGCTCAAACTAGGCCTCAGTTCAATAATCACCCCATTGAGACCCTCATGAAGGAACTTGAAATCTTACATGAGTTTACAACTGTATACCATCTGCAGTCAAATGGTGTAGAGGAGTGATTAAATTGTATCTTAATTAAATTGATTTGAGTTGCTCTCTCTAGAGCTGCTGGGAGAAACTGGAAATGTGTCATCAAAGCTGTTAAGTATTTCTATAACACAGCTGTTCAGTCCATGACAAAAGTGAGTCTGTTCAAAGCTATGTTTGGCAACAAGGTAAGCATGCCTCTGTTGATTATGTATCCAGAGTACCATGAGCTATTACATGCTGCACAAGGTGCAGGAAGTTCACTTAACCATATCTTGTAATATGAACCAGTCAGTAGTACACTAGAAGTGCAACTTCAATTGGAAATTGTATTGTGAACTGCATAAGCAGGAAGACAAGGTCTTTGGTTACTTTCACCACCAAATCATGGATCAAAACCAAGTACATAAGCTTGCCACTAATTGGCAATGTCCTTTCATAATTACTAAGATGTTAGATCTCCACACTTATCTATGGAGTAACAGGAAAACTGCCCACTTTCAGAGGCTCAAAAGAGCTGTTAGAGATATTGAAAACATAGTTATTGATAACAACAAGGGTATGCTAGTTGATAATGGTATTGATGAGTTTGAAACTTATAATAACTTAACTGGGTGTGAGGAGAATAACCTCACTGAAAGTGAATTTGATAGTGACTCTACATTAAAACAATCTGCATATTAACAAATATAAACAAATAATGTAACTCACTTGTTATAAAGCAATGATTAATAGAAGAACAAATTCATGAAATGATATAACAATGTCTGCTATTAAAATTTATGCAAAGTATTGATTCCTCCATGAGCAACTACTAATAGTACAATAAGGAGTATTGAATGTATTATTAATGTGAAATCCTGTAACATCTGTGAAGTCCAATTTATCCCATTGGTAATTGACTATAACTGTTTCATCCCTATTCATTATTAGTTGCACTTGGCCCCTAAACTGTTAGTACCTTTTTGCATATAATGTAGCATAATCCAATAATAAATGCTGCAAAAGGAAACTAAGAAAGAGATTAGTTGGTCAGAGAAGATTTACATGGAAGTGAATTATGATTAAATTAGTATTAATTGTAAATTGAAATCAATTTAAATTTAGCATCATTAATTTTGTAAAATGCAACTAAAAGAGAACATTACCAAACATTTGGCAACCAAAAGGAGGCAATATCACTTCCATTACTTTTAGCCATCTTGGCAGAAAATTCAAAATTCAAATCAACAGGTAGTTTTTGATCTGGAACTATAAATAGAGAAAAATCATTTGGAGAACTGTTGAAGTAAATTTGAAAATCTTATCTGTAGATTTAATTTGGTTTGCTTATTATTTCAAAATGTCAAGCTAAATGGTAAATGCATTAGTAGTGGTGAGGACACATATAGGGAGTGATTTGAGGGTCCTTGATCCAAACCATGAAACTGCAATTAGGTTAGGGGGATGATTAGGAGTTTTTCTCTTTCAACAACATGTACACAATAATGAAACTTCAGAGAAATGGTTGAATATTTTATATTAACTAGACTACATAGGAGACCTATAAATAGACCAATATTGAGACTGAGCATGTATTACTAACTAAATGTAGGTTAGGAAGCTGCACATAATTATTTATTTAATTATTTAATACATTTAAAACCAGTATTTTTCAGTAATGGCTAAACATGTATTTATTAAGCAGATAGTGACATTGCCAGTTTGCAAGTAAAAATTACACATTACAAATTGAGTTTAAGTCAGTTACATCCAGCCTTGAGGGTTGCAATGAATTAGGATAGGGAGCACATAAGCTACTTCATTGAGCTGAGATTAGGAGATGATCCATCAGTAATGAGGATGACTAAGTGTTTGAAGATTTGGAGATCAGAGTTGGCCAGAGGTCTCATGGAAGATCAGTCAACTAGGGAAACTGCAACATTTGTTCCACATGTAAATAGTGTTCAATCACAACAGAGTTAATCAAAGTTAGCTACAAGTATAATAGCGTAATGCAGTTGATGAAAGTACATCCCTACCCACACTTAACACAGAATTACATTCAAAAGGAATTAATCAATTAATTTAAACTTTGTAGCAGATGCTACAATAACCAAACATATCTCTAATATGTTTACAGGTAATGCTAATCACTGACATATTTGTGTTTACTTTAACATGTATTGCTGAATCAGATGGTGCTCACCAAAGCTGCACAATGTTCACTACAGCAGATACATCACTTAACTGCCTCTCTCATCATGATATTTGTGGTTAACTCAATTGTAATTTAATACCAAAGTTATTGCATTGTAAAGCTTAGCAAAATAGCATCATGCTACAATCACAGTGTAAAAAAATGGTAGAATTAAATATAAGTTTTGTTAGCAAATTTAACTCTAATCAAATTGTTACATTGAACAAGAAGAAACTATTTTTATAATGAATCAATTAATTAAATAGCATATAGTTTGTAACAAATTTCATATTCAGCTGCAGTTGTAATAATATTCAATTTTTCAAATACTGCACATTCCATTTCATTAAATTAGTAGTTCAGAAATTTATAACAATTTGTTAGTAACTGTAAATTTGATTAATTAAGATATTCACTAATAGATTTTGGAGCCACTGTCAATGTCCATCAAGTTAATTCACCACCACCATTGCCATACAGAAATTTAGCTAATTATCTTCATTTATAATTCTAGATAAATATAACATTTAGAACTAGCAACTAAACTCTACTAATAGTTTATTGATACTAAACTTATTACAGTTTGGTTTCACAGTATGACAATTACTGGTGTACCATAAAAATTTAATAATAACTTACATGTCATTAGTTAAATTTTCTTATTTCAGATGATTGATTTAAATTTTTAAATATCTGTTCAGGCTCATTTCATTAAAAGTCCAAGTGAATGACCTTTAGCCTTACTATTTTTTGCAGTACATTTTCCTGACCTGTTTTATAATCTTGATTAAACACAATTCATTTACAAAATCTCAACTCTAAATATTATTATACTGCTCTCNAAATGCATTAGTAGTGGTGAGGACACATATAGGGAGTGATTTGAGGGTCCTTGATCCAAACCATGAAACTGCAATTAGGTTAGGGGGATGATTAGGAGTTTTTCTCTTTCAACAACATGTACACAATAATGAAACTTCAGAGAAATGGTTGAATATTTTATATTAACTAGACTACATAGGAGACCTATAAATAGACCAATATTGAGACTGAGCATGTATTACTAACTAAATGTAGGTTAGGAAGCTGCACATAATTATTTATTTAATTATTTAATACATTTAAAACCAGTATTTTTCAGTAATGGCTAAACATGTATTTATTAAGCAGATAGTGACATTGCCAGTTTGCAAGTAAAAATTACACATTACAAATTGAGTTTAAGTCAGTTACATCCAGCCTTGAGGGTTGCAATGAATTAGGATAGGGAGCACATAAGCTACTTCATTGAGCTGAGATTAGGAGATGATCCATCAGTAATGAGGATGACTAAGTGTTTGAAGATTTGGAGATCAGAGTTGGCCAGAGGTCTCATGGAAGATCAGTCAACTAGGGAAACTGCAACATTTGTTCCACATGTAAATAGTGTTCAATCACAACAGAGTTAATCAAAGTTAGCTACAAGTATAATAGCGTAATGCAGTTGATGAAAGTACATCCCTACCCACACTTAACACAGAATTACATTCAAAAGGAATTAATCAATTAATTTAAACTTTGTAGCAGATGCTACAATAACCAAACATATCTCTAATATGTTTACAGGTAATGCTAATCACTGACATATTTGTGTTTACTTTAACATGTATTGCTGAATCAGATGGTGCTCACCAAAGCTGCACAATGTTCACTACAGCAGATACATCACTTAACTGCCTCTCTCATCATGATATTTGTGGTTAACTCAATTGTAATTTAATACCAAAGTTATTGCATTGTAAAGCTTAGCAAAATAGCATCATGCTACAATCACAGTGTAAAAAAATGGTAGAATTAAATATAAGTTTTGTTAGCAATTTAACTCTAATCAAATTGTTACATTGAACAAGAAGAAACTATTTTTATAATGAATCAATTAATTAAATAGCATATAGTTTGTAACAAATTTCATATTCAGCTGCAGTTGTAATAATATTCAATTTTTCAAATACTGCACATTCCATTTCATTAAATTAGTAGTTCAGAAATTTATAACAATTTGTTAGTAACTGTAAATTTGATTAATTAAGATATTCACTAATAGATTTTGGAGCCACTGTCAATGTCCATCAAGTTAATTCACCACCACCATTGCCATACAGAAATTTAGCTAATTATCTTCATTTATAATTCTAGATAAATATAACATTTAGAACTAGCAACTAAACTCTACTAATAGTTTATTGATACTAAACTTATTACAGTTTGGTTTCACAGTATGACAATTACTGGTGTACCATAAAAATTTAATAATAACTTACATGTCATTAGTTAAATTTTCTTATTTCAGATGATTGATTTAAATTTTTAAATATCTGTTCAGGCTCATTTCATTAAAAGTCCAAGTGAATGACCTTTAGCCTTACTATTTTTTGCAGTACATTTTCCTGACCTGTTTTATAATCTTGATTAAACACAATTCATTTACAAAATCTCAACTCTAAATATTATTATACTGCTCTCTATCACAGTGGTCAGAATAAGAGCCTTTCAGTTTGCAGTTTTCAACCTTGTGTGAGACTAACAAGAATGCTTTTAAGATTGCATTCTGTTACAATAATTAGACATTAAAAGTTATTTTA
This sequence comes from Hofstenia miamia, assembly GCA_900660155.1. Taxonomy (NCBI): domain Eukaryota; kingdom Metazoa; phylum Xenacoelomorpha; order Acoela; family Hofsteniidae; genus Hofstenia; species Hofstenia miamia. The sequence goes on from CABFPE010000095.1 coordinate 1,561,035, forward strand.
CAAATTGCTGCAGTTTTGTGCTAACAATGTATCAATTGTTGAAGAAGGGAACAATTTTTGAAAAGTTGTATTAAAGCTCTTGTTTCTTTAATTTCTTTAAAAAACAGTGAAATGTGATGCTTAACATTTTCTTCTGTAATTTCTTTTAAGTTTGCTTTACAAGAATGTAACATTATGTTTATATCTGCATGATATGCCACCTCATAGAATTTTAATTTTTCTTTTGTTAAATTTGCCCAAACTATGTTCATTCCACCTGAACATATTGCCATTGTAGGGTGTGTCATTTATGTAGATAACTTGTTTAACAATCATGACTTGTTTATGTTCACATTAGTTGACACAAGGTATGAGAAGAATCAACATGCAGTCTCTGCATCCACACTTTCTGAGAGGTTGCCTAAGGCAGTTATTATTTCATAATACCTGCTTTTAATAACAGTGATGGCATCTTCTACAATTCTCCAATTTCTAGTTGTTGAAGTATGCTTTAATGTCTTTTTATATCTATTAATATCAATAATAAGCATATGGCTTAACAAAAGTGTCCTGTCCTTTATGGCCACCAATGTAAATGTAAAGCTCTTAGATAATTCCAATCGCATTTCTAACTGGAATGTAACTCTCTATCATGCACTCAATAGCTAGATTTAAATGGTGTGTATAACACCAATTGTACAAAGTCTTTGGAGAGCTAACAGACAGCTTGGTTTACAGTCACTTTCATTTCACTGCTCATATTAGACACATCTTTAAACCACTGAGAGATTAAGGATGATCACTCAATCTCATTTTATAAATATATCTACAACCTTATCCTTTAGAACAGTAGCTGTTGATTGACCAGTTGTAAATACTTCAAAGAGTCTTTTTTGTGGCACAGGCATGCCTAGTTTAGTGTGATTTTTTAACTTGATGCTGGTGGTTGTGAAGGTGTATTTGCCCCAAGAAATAATGCAAGTATCATTAAAATACATAATTTTATATAAAATTTAATGTGTAATTTTATTTTGGAGGGTGTAAATACATAATCCTTGTCAGATTTATTTTTATTTTATTACTTCAATCTTAGAAATATAACAGCAAAGCTCATTTGCAGACAGAAATGGTGAAAATTCCATTATTTTAACTAGAACAATGTATATAATCAATCTTTTTGGAGTGTTTATTTGCAGAGGTTTTCTTTACTATGGTAAGTTGCTTTTATGCTTAAAATTGTGAAATTCTCTTTGTATGTTGGAGATTTCAATGCTTTATAACACATAGCAGGGGTTTATATTGTATCAATCATTCATCATTAATCATGAAAATGAGATATATGCTGTTATTAAACACACAATGCCTTGAATGGTTAAATCCCTTACAACAGTGGATAAGATATATTTGAACCATTACATAAAGAGATTGTTATATCTAGTAGCATGGTAATAATTTGCTAATACAGTAAAATGTGTTAGAATGTCTATTGTTCATTGTAAAAGGCGAGAGTGCATGGTAAATCTTAGAGATGGAATTATATATTTAATGAATAATTAATGAAAAACCAATGTCACCACAATCAATTGTTGTGAAAAAGTGAACTAAGTATGAATATTAAGTGTATAAATTCAAGCAAAATGGTTTTAAAACAAAAAAGAATTTATTTTGTTGATTTATTATGACAATCTTAAAACAAATTAATTTAAGAAAACAGCATAAAAATATTCTTGTGAACAATGCACATGGAGATTTGTTAACTTTATTTACAATGTGTGATAATTAATAAGGGAAGACAAGAAAATTCCCAAGTAAATAAAAACACCTTTCCATTTTTCAGATATAGAAGCATAAATCATGTTATATTTCAATAAACAATTATTATGCTAACTTTGTTTAATTATTTTAAATATTGAATTAAGTAGATTGTACCATTCAGGGTTTTGAGTACTTGGAATGTTAAGAACTCAAACTCAAATGAGCTTACAAAACTTGATCAGAAAAACTTGGAAGAGAAATCATCAAAAATCAAACTTTAACTCAGTTTTAGTGAAAAAATCTAATTGTAATCATAATTAATTAAAGAGCAGTTTTCAACATCATGTTAGTTCTATAAATTTTGCTAACATAATTAGTTTTCCTAATTAAACCAATCTAATTAGGATTTTTGGCAAAGTTCTATCTTAAATCAACCCAATTGCTCAAATTATTCACTTATTTATATACAATGAGTTAATACAATTATGTTGCATTAATCACTTAAAAAACCAAGAATTTTATATTTTAATGCTTATTTTAAGTATCATTAAGATCAACTACTCTCAAATGTTTTTGGTTGATATTTAAAATAGGTTGGTATTTTCAATGAACAGTGGTGAAGTGGCATCACGTCCAATATTTTGAAAGAGCATTGGTTTGATCCCAAGCTGTTCATATGTTTTTTTCCATAATTATAATAGAGTACCATAGTAAATTATATGTTGCAGCAGATAAATATTTTCATATTTCAGTTCAGACAAATAAAATTGAAACAACAGACTTATAACATAAAAATTCAAAACTGCAAATTATTAGTTAAGAGTATAATCACAGACATGGTGTATTTAGACTCACCTTTTTCCATGCATAAATGAAACAGCTGTATTTTTACATGAAGTATCTATTGAAATTTCATTACAAGATAATAATGATATTTGAAACATATTTTGCATATGTTAGTGTTACCCCTAGTAGGAAATAAGAAACAATATATATGTTAAGTTAAGCAGAGCTACATTCAAAAACTTCAAATGAGAAATACTCAAATAAAAGAAAATTAAACTAATCATCTATTATGAAATTTAAATGAAAAACATTGCTTCTTAAGAGTTTAAAAAATAGTTTCAATTTCTACATCAAATGCTGATTTTTGTGCAGAAATACATTTCAGTCATGTATTTTTGGTGATAGTCTAGTTTGCAAATATCTTTTGCTTAACCTTAAAAAAGAAAATAATCTTTCAGGATCCATGCTTCCTTGTTTTAATTTGATTAAAATGTTCTTAATATTAAGTTCATTAGGCTTTGACTTTTTTTACAAAGTTCTCAAATGAGAAGGCATCAGAATAATACATATGATCATTTGTAGATGCACATGGATTATCACTATCCAAATCCAAACGACACTTAACCATTCTATAAAAGGGCCCCTCATTGTACTTTAAATCTCTGATTACATCATCTGAGTGAATATGTTTTTTAAGGACTTTGTTGATTGAACTAGCTAAAGCCAATTCTTGCTCAGCTAATGTATTTAAGAATTTAATAATGTTTACAATGGTTTGAGCATTAGTGGAACTTTGCTGAAGGGCCAACAAAACTTCTTTTAAAGGTTTCAAAATTTGAATAAGTTTTTCTAGCCATTCCTAGCTGAAATCAATTAAAAGCTTGTGAATAACTATTTGCAAAAACTGTTTCAATTCAGAAAATCTTATTGTTAGCATATAAAGAACTCTATTCCATCAAGGAACATTCAGCTTTATTAAGGACAAATGTGGTTTTGAAGCAGCAAGTTCCAAATTTTTCAACCTGTCAAATATAATTGACAAAGACATTATCTAGAAAACAAATGATAAGTTGAACAGTAGCAATTATTGTGAGCAAATCTTTTATTTTTTGATGCCCACATGGTGCCTCAAATGGGATTAATCCAAGGCAAAAGCTCTCACCCACACTGTATAAATATGCGCCAATATAACTTACATTTCCAATGGACAACCACTTATCAAAACTTAGCACAATAAAGTCTGTTGTGGGGTGATTTGAAAGTTTTATATTAATTGCATCAATTATTGAACTGTATTTTTCATTTATTTAGTTTTCCACTTGGTAGTGAGTGATGTTTTTATATCCAAGCATGTTCCAAGTTTTCTTAAAAACTTCATCATTTAGTAATTTATTTAGTGGAATATTGCTCAAATAAATGAATTGAGCAATATGAGAAATTCCTTTTTGTGGATACAATCTCATTGCAATGGCATAAATGAGGACATTAACTTTTGACCATGAGTTTGAGTTTGAGGTATTGAAGGATGGCAAATTTTTATATGGTTAGAAAGAGATTTTGTATTGCAATCCATTGATTTTAGAACTTTATTGCATTTAATACACTTTCTATTTTTCATTTTAATGCTTTTAATATATTCTACAAGAAAATGCTCATAGATGTTGGAAAGCATCACTGTTTCCTTTTGCCATTCCTGACTAATTTTATCACTAACCTGCACTACATTGCTTTCCATTCTAAAAATGTAAGCACTTGAGCAATTGAAAAATATGAAAAGTTCAATTTAATTAAATAGAAGACTGCTACTGTATGTGTTCAACAATATGACTAAAAACTAATATTGATTATACAATTATGTATACATGTAAAAATAAATTGAATACAATAATATAAGCTGTTCAATATAAAAAATAATGGAAAAACTATTGATACTGTAGAATTGGTGGCTGGTAGGAAAACTTAACTAGAAACTTAATTGACTCCACAAAAGGTTTAGATAGCGTTTACAGAACAGCCACGATTCCAGGAAGGGAGTAACACAGAATTTATAACATATAGATGTAACATTGGTAATTCATCCAAGTAACAGAACTACTTTTAGGTAAGAACCAAGATGACCAATTCCTATGGCTTCCAGTCGAAGCGGAACATCCAGAAGTAAAGTGCTTAACCTATTGACTGGTGCTACCCTATTTGTCTCACTTGCTTAATTTCTATCTCACTTCAAAAATACAAACTCTCATTTTCATTGTTATCTCTCAGCTCACTATTAAATAATATTCGTGCTAGCCAATGGCATGGTATCATCACAGTGTTAGGTTTTATCAGTGCATGTACATGTTGAAATACGAACGAGAGATTTATTATTTCCTTATACATAACCGTATACATAACTTAATGAACCACAATTCGGACTGGGTAGTCAAAAGACCCCCAGAA
>CABFPE010000095.1:1575783-1597956 GCA_900660155.1 Hofstenia miamia
TAGCCAGTTTGAGGAGTAGCTCCAGTTGTTAACGTAGCGACTTGGGTAAGAGCTGCCTGAGCAAAGGTCGGCTGACTGTGTGAAGGTGAAGTAGCAGAAGGCATAGACGAGGACACTCCACACAGAGAAGCAACTGAAGGAGGCTGGTTCACACCAACGAGCTGAACCACTCGGCTGATAATTCTCTCAGCTAATTCTTCCAGGGCTTCATTTACCACGACATGAGTAACGTATTCATCGTTTCAACTGCATCGAGGAGGTGAGTTATCCTCCCGTCGATTCAATTTATCCATAGAGGTTTTCAATTCGTGAATTTGTAACTCGAGAGCAAAGGTTGACTCCAGCATCTGCCTCTCCATACACTGATATGCTACATGTTGGGTGTTAAGCTCAGCTTGTAAGGATTCGACCTGATGTTCACTCTCCATTCGTAGCGCTACTTGCTGTGATAATTCGTCCCGCAAATGCTCCGTTTCGGCTAGGTGGACATTGAAGTGAGGTGTGGATTGCTGTTCGCGACCACTAACGTAACTGCGAGGACACAGGGGAATGGGTGGAGCATTCTGAGTGTTCAATACGCGTCGCGGGTTTCTATGGAATGACGGACTTGTGTTGGCATTGCTATAAGGGATAGTAGATGCATTGTGGCTATCATCCATTCTGTGAACAGTAGGAGAAGTCAGAGGACAGAAATTCAACAATGATCCAATAGTGCAAGGGGCAACGTCTGGGCTACCAATGCTTGCACAGGGGACACTTCGCGTGGGAGGAGTCCCAAAAGTAGGAGAATAAATTACAGTATGACTTGAACTAGAATCCATTGGAATGTAAAGAAGAAAACAACAATTTTCAGTATTGACAATGGGAGCACTCCCATGCACACAGGAACGAAACAAAGATACTTACAAGGGGTCACAGTGATTAACAGACCAAAAAGGGAAGAAATGAACATGGCTGTACTTGGTAATAAATCCAACAACGTAAAAAGCACTAGTAACAAGTAAAACAAACAAGAGATTTAACACAGTTGACATCAGCCAAATAAGAAATGCAGAAGTGGTGTCATCATCCTTTGAGGGTGAGGAAGTTAATGAATACATCGACTGGTGACTTTCCATGAAGTCTCAAAACAATAATACGTACCAAAACAAAAACCAACTCACCACCAAACCATCGAGGGAAAACAACAGGATTAAACAGTTATCACGTCAGCGTCCTGTCACGGTCGCCATGTAGAATTGGTGGCTGGTAGGAAAACTTAACTAGAAACTTAATTGACTCCACGAAAGGTTTAGATAGCATTTACAGAACAGCCACAATTCCAGGAAGGGAGTAACACAGAATTTATAACATATAGATGTAACATTGGTAATTCATCCAAGTAACAGAACTACTTTTAGGTAAGAACCAAGATGACCAATTCCTATGGCTTCCAGCCAAAGCGGAACATCCAGATGTAAAGTGCTTAACCTATTGACTGGTGCTACCCTATTTGTCTCACTTGCTTAATTTCTATCTCACTTCAAAAATACAAACTCTCATTTTCATTGTTATCTCTCAGCTCACTATTAAATAATCTGTAATTGCCAGATATTCGTGCTAGCCAACGGCATGGTATCATCACAGTGTAAGGTTTTATAAGTGCATGTACGTGTTGAAATACGAACGAGAGATTTATTATTTCCTTATACATAACCGTATACATAACTTAATGAACCACAATTCGGACTGGGTAGTCAAAAGACCCCCAGAAGCAACGTGTCGCCCCGTGCTTGTGAAAGCACTCCCGAATTGTCGCCGACTTAAGCAATAAGTTTCATTTAAAGTAATAAATAAATAAGAAATACAACGGTAAAGACGGCAGTTAAGAGTAGACAAAGTCTATTGAACATTCACTACAGTTGTCTCAGTTTATATACAAAAATTGTTATTATTACCTGCCTTTGTTTACAACTTTTTGATAGCAACGTAGTTTAACATGATCAATCTTAAATTCCCTCGCAAAATTAAATTTGAGCAAAATAAAAGCACCAACGAGGGGACATCAATTAAACGATAACAAACTAAGATCGAAATTAATCGATACGTCATGGTGACGTAATAATACAAAGATCTAATTAAAATGAATAAATTCAACAGAATCCCCAAGCAACTCTACAATACTGTCTTATAAAATTCAACAAAGGAATTGAGGATAACCATGCAACACAAGCATCTTTAAATTAAATTGTAAAATTTAAAATTATTAAAATAAGTAAAATTGGCCATTCTAGATTCTTAGATATATCATACGTTTTAATTATATCACTAAAATTGGTTTTCATCCTGAAACTGAATGCATACAAAAGGTTGGTACTTTTTGCCAACAACAATATACTTAGAACTAACAAACACTTTCTTAATGTAGCATAATCCAAAGCATAATTCTGCTAAAGAAGAAAGAAGTTCAGATGATTAGTCAAAACTTAGATCAAATTATTATTATGGATTAAAAAACAATTTAAGTTTAATTATCAGATTATCTTTGTAAATGCAACTAAGTATTAATATAGCAAATTAGTACATGTTGTCGAATTTGACCAAACAAAGTGGGCGAATTTGCTTCTATTATTTTTAGCCATTTTTGGCAGATGATCTAAATTTGAATTTCCAATGACAGGTACTTTTTGGAAGTTAACTATAAATATGTGAGAAATCATTTTGGAAATTGTTGAAGTAAATTCTTTGAAAATCTAATTTTTAGATTTTATATTTACTTAATCATACAGAATGTCAAGCTAAGCAGTAAATGCAGTAGTAGTGGTTTGGGCATATATCAGGAGCAACTTGAGGGTCCTTGATCCAAACCATGAATCTGCATTTATGTTAGGTATATGGTAATGGCTAAAGTAATAATTATTAAGCAGCTAGTGACATTGCAAGGTTGCAAAGTATTCTGAACACACATTACAAATTGAGTTTAAGTCAGTTACAAATAGCATTGAGAACTGCACTGAGTTAGGATAAGGAGCACATAAGAACATAGTTGAACTGAGGCTTGGAACCACTTGATCAGCAATGGAAACACAGGTGAATTGATTCAGAGATCAGAGTTGGCCAGAGGCCATAGCCAGATCATGGAGCAGAACTATGATGGCAGTATACCTAAACAGTATCCAGTTACTTTAGTTAAGTGAAGATTAACTAAATATATATCATATCAGAATAAAAAGTTAACATACATACATCCCTACCGGCTTAGAACAAAGAACAATAATTTAAAAGAATAATTTAATCTACATTAATGCTTGGTAGTGGATGCTACATTAAGATGGACAATACAAATTTATTTAAAAAAAATTGTTTAAAATGGATGAGAAAGAGACATTATTTTAAATAAAAGTAAAAAGGACATAAAAATTAACTTTTATAATTCAAAGTATATTATTAAATAAAATTTATTGAGGGCTGGATGCTTAATTCTTCAAGAGAACAAATTAATATAACTAATTAGATGTATATTTAGTTTAAATTAACTGTGTTTTTGTTTCTATAAATTAAAACTGTTTGAATTCACATAATTGAAAATTCTCCAATTTTTTTTCCAAAAGTAAGACAACAAGGTCACTCAGGAAAGCTTCATAAGAAGATTTTTAACTCTTGATTAATAAATAAATATTGTATTCAAAAACTGTGAACATGGTTATAGGCCAACTGAGGAAGAATCCACACAAAAAAAATCTAATGCATCTAGGCAGCCACCTCTGTGGTGATGTGGAAGAGCTGCTTATTATGCAACTTTTTAAAGATGGGTTCTTTGGAAATACTTGAACTACACTATGGGTTATATACTACAAGCTATAAATATGAAGATAAATGGAAAATCACTTACACTTAAGCAGAAGGATGTGTTTATTTTAGGAGCAGTTACATAACAATAGCAGAATGTGTTATTCTACAGATTATTAAATAACAACTATGCCAATCAGTTCAAGGTTTTCTAAAAATAAGTTATTACTTGAAAGACATATAATAGTGAAAATGATCCATCACAAATTCAATTGCAATGGCATAAATAAAATTCACAAATGATCACCCTAATACTATTAATTTGCATACATATTTTAATCATTTCAGAAAAGTAACTAGATATTCAAGATATTTTTGTTACCTTCAAAGACTAAATCCACTTTGTAGACACATTGCTTAAGCTGATTAAATAATTCTATTAAGAGTCAGAGTTTTTAATTATTATCAGATATACTTACTATTTACTTCCCAAATTTCATCACCTGCTAATTCTGATTGGCTAATAAATTTATTTTTTGCAAATTGGGTTTCCTAGTTACATATCTCAAGCAATTTGCATTGTTGGTTTTCAGAAAGTGTTTGTTGGTTCTAAGTATATCATTGTTGGTCAAATGTACCAACCCATACAAAATCATTATAGATTTAAAGGAGAAATGATTTCAAAATGAATGGAAAATTTTAACTAAAAATTCAGAAAAGCATAAAACTCAATTGAACTTGGAATTTTCTTTAAAAAAATACTCAAACTCAAACTCTAAATGTAAAAACTCTAACTTGGCCCAAATAACTCAAACTCAACTCAAAAACTCTGGTACCATTAACTGAGATAGCATATTTATTTATTCACTAGAGAATTTTGTACAAAAACAACATGTTCTAGTTTCCATGGTGATTTTATAATTGCAAAACAACACATCTCAAGTTAGTAAATGGCACAAAGAATTGGGTAAAAACAAGAAAAAATTTGGGAAAATAATTGATAAAATAATATTGCATTTTTTAAAGTTCTTTGTTTCTATTTAATGAGTCATATGTATTAAACATGAAAATAGCATGTTTTGATTATCATTTATTACATTATCAGTGATGATGTTCATTTTAGAAAAGCTATTTCTTTTGTATCACAATAGAGATGGACTAGAATCATGATTATTCTGGTGAAATATACTGAGTGCTTAGTCAATATCTATCCATGTTTACACTCAGATTTGAAAAGTGTTCTTTGATTCCACACTGATTCTTCAAATAGGTATGCCTATTGTTGAATTTTAGTGAATATATATTGGGTCTTTATTCAACACTTGGTAATGTATAGCAATGTTTTGGTGAATTTATTTGCTGAGAACTTATTAAGTTTTCTATTTACAATCAGTAAATGGTGACATACCATCTTTAAACAGCTTAGATTTCAAATTTAAGTTCACATACAAACATTGATATTCATTCAATCCTTGAATTTTGCTTTCATCATGTTTGTACTAACTTGTAATACGTATTAAAAATTACTTTTTTACGCAATATTTGATCTAACACTTGACATTTGCATGGTATTATTAGCCAAATGTGGATAAATTTTCAAGTCATGGTAAAATTTACCTGGGGCTAGGCAATTTTTATCAACAATGTTTTTCAACATATTAGCCTATAAATTGCTAGTTTGTAATTTTCTCAAAATTCTTATCAATCTATCTTTAAAATACAATGTGCCCTTATTTTTAATGTGTGAATAATATTCTATTTACAGGCATTTGTACATATAGTAGATGGTTCAGCATGGAATTATGACTAATTTGACAAGCAGAATACATATCTATAGATGGAAAATCAGGTGTGTGTAGTGGTATACCTGCCAGAAGAAGAACAGTAAATCATGTGGAAAATCATATTTGCATTTCTATGGCAATTATACAATACAGTAAAATATTAAATGGTGAATAATGACTCAATTAATGACATTGTGTTTTGGACTTGTAATTTCAAATGCATTTACACACAAATAAAAGGGTATGTCACATTCTTTTTCCACCTTTTGTTTTCACTGGCTATATACATTGATGTATTTTTCTTTTTCCATCAGACATGTTTTTTTGTTTTAAATGAAATTGTGTGAATCATTGGTTTATTGAGTATTATGTTTTAATTGCATGTGTCTAATTTTACATAATGAATTATTAACTGTTCTAGAACTCAAATTCTTTGTAAAATGTCTTACTTNTTTAAATGAAATTGTGTGAATCATTGGTTTATTGAGTATTATGTTTTAATTGCATGTGTCTAATTTTACATAATGAATTATTAACTGTTCTAGAACTCAAATTCTTTGTAAAATGTCTTACTTTTGATTAATACAAAATATTTTCATATAAATTGGTTCATGCATTTACAATTTTTTAGCTAACAACACTTGAATAATGTTAGTTTGGTTAGCCTGAACCAATTGATACATTGCAAGGTATAAAAGAATTTATCAAATTTGTAACTAATCAACTCACTCAGTCAAAGATACTTAAAAGCAAGGCAGTCTGGTGATTCCATAGCATACTACACAGAAATAACAAGGTATTTCACATACTATTTCCATCTTTTGTTTTCACTGGATGTGTATATTATAGTATTTCACATTTAACTGAGCATGTTTTTTACATTTCCACTTTAAAATGAATGTATGTTATTGAATTTTATACATCTTGTTTTTCATTATTTATATTAAATGATGTTTGTTTCTCAAAATTCTTCGCAACTTGTCTTATAATTTCCATGCACCTGTATTTGGTGTGTGTGAATAATACACTATTAAATAACTTTGTTTACTCATTTACAAACATTTTATATGTTTAGAAAGACTAATACAACATGGAAGCACAAGTAATTTTGGATGGGTGAATTAATGCATTCTATTATGGATACATCAGCTTACAATGTAGTGAATAATCTGGATAACAAGTTTGGGTGTCATGATTTCCCATCTCAGCAACAACAATAAATGATGGTAACTCTTTGTAAATTTCCTAGATGTGGTGAAGCTCTGTACAAAAACATCTCATATACAATGTGTTTTGCTTCATTTGTGTGTAATGCTTAAGCATGGTGAATATTTTTCTATTTTGTATTTGAATATTGATGAAAATAATTTTGCTTTGTCATGAATATCAGACATTTCAATTTTTTATTGATTTATCAATGGTATATTTCATATGCTTGTTATTATGGTTTTCTGTCTTGTTTTTGAAAATGTACAACTATTTCATGTGACTATAGTGTTTAAGTTTAGCAAAATATTTCTCCACTTTGTATTTGGATATTACCTGAAAATGAGTTTTGCATCCATAAATTATTTTTCTTGTTGCATTATTAAACATTGTTACAACAAACACACCTTAAGAACTTCATCATTTGGAGTCATTGTGTCATGCATGCTTTTAAATTTTGCACAATTTATTCACAATTGATGAATATGTAGTTATAATTTATATTATATCTTTGATTAATATTAATGCATGTAGAAATATACATCTATGCAAAATATAAAATGTTATACCCAAGTGTTGGGTTTTACATCTATGAATTATTTTCCTTAATACAGTGTTGCATAATTGAAAACATTGTTGTAATGAACATGTCATAACTATATTAACATAAGCAAATACATCAGTTTTTCTAAAAAATATAAACTTTGTTAAAAAATTAATTTTAACTCTTTCAAAACATTTTCTTGTCATCAATTATATCACTTTGCCAAAATCCTAAAAATCAAAAATAGAAACTTCATCAAAAATTGGTTTGTCAAAAATATTTTGTCACTAGATGGCATAGAATAGTATCACTTCATTACCCTATGCCAAATAGTCATAGGTGTTATAAGAACTTTAGGGTGTCCCAATGTAATGGGCTAGCACTCTATTTAACTACTTATAAATGTGATCATCTCAACTTTTATTGAACTGTAATTTAGTTCTGCAGGCAGTAGTTTCCTGCTGAAGAATTGTATGGGGCATTCAATGCCATAGATGATTTTACCTATGGCAACTGAACTGGCATCACAGTCAAGGAGGAATTCCTTAGAGAAATCAGGTATATTAAAGCTAGGTAAGCATTGTAACTCATATTTTAATTTGTTTAATTCTTGTTGGTGGTCCTATGTCCATGAGAAAGGTGTCTTGGCTTTGAGTAAGTTTGACATGTGAATTGTTTTTTCAGCAATATTTGGTATAAATATTTGGTAGTAATTGCAAAAGCCTAGGATATGTTGAGCATCTTTTTTATTGTTAGATGGGGTAATGTTTTCAATTATGTTGTGAGCATCTGCCTTTAAAATGATTTTGCCTTTCTGTATTTGCCTACCAAAGAATATTACTGATGTGTGTAATATTTTGAACTTGGTGCCATTGACATTTAATCCTAATGTCTTGAGTAGGCTTAAAATTTTGTCAAGTTTTTGTAGGTGTTCAGGAATTGTTTTGGATGTGATCAATATGTTGTCAATGTAGGCAGCAATGCCTTTGTCTAATTGATGGCCATGTAAAGCCATTCAAATAAACTGTTGGGTTCTTGAAGGCTGTTTTCTCTATGTCATTTTTATGCATTTGGCACCTGTGAATAAGCTTTACTCAGGTCTAGTATTATGAAAAAGGAATTTTGGCAGGTTGTATATATTATTTGTTTGATGTGAGGAAATATGTTGGAGTCTTTCTTTGTGATGTTGCTTAGCTTCTTGAAATCTATACATAATCAGTATTTGTTGTTTTGCTTGATAAAGACTGTAGGTGAAGTGTATAGGATTTTTGATGGTTGAATAATTCCATTGTTAAGCAATTCAGTGATTATGTTTTAATATTCCTGTTTTAGATGCTCTGGTACTGGGTGAACTGGTTGTTGAATTGGTGTATTGGTTATAGTGTCAGTGCAGTGTTCCTCTCCAATTGCTTTTCCTACACTAAAGATGTTGAAATTAAAGATAGATCAGTGTTCTTGTAAGATGAAGTTTAATGAGTCTATCTCACTGTCAGTTAGGTGATGATATGAGGTTTTGTTCACTTTTGGTATTGTTTTGCTAGTTGGTGGACTGTCAATGATATTTAGTGAAAGTACCAATTTAGGGTTTTTAGTAACCACTGAAATTAGAGGGTTGCATACATTGCTATGTTTGCAGGCATTATTTTTATTACTTTATTGTTTTTGTTTAGTACAGCTGTAGTGACAGTGTTGTTTCTGCACTGGACAATTACCACTAGAAGGATGACTTTTTGGCATTAAAGCCATGTTGATCAATAAATACAATGTCTGTTGAAAGTGGCTGGTCCATGGTAAGCATAAATAAATGACAGCTGAGGGCTCAATTGTTATGGGTTCTGATGGTCAAAGGCTGATGGTAATATCTTTATTTTTTGGATCATTTGTTAAAGTTTTATCAATGAAATTACTGATACATTGGTACTTCTCTAAGAAGTATTTTCAAAGTATCAATTCATATGTCAATACATTATTTGTGGTATTGACTACTAGAATATCATGTATAAATTTATTGGTAGATTTGGTAAATTGTAGGTTTTGGATTTGGCCTTTGACAACTAAGTAGTCACCCAAGGCCTTAATAAAACAGTGGTTATGAGCTTTTATGTTATTATGATTTATGCTAATTTCTTTTGCACAGGTGTCAGCAATAATAGATACTGAGGCTCCAGTGTCAATGGTTGCCTGCATGATTATGCTGTTGATAGTAACAGGTATAGTATTTTCATCTAGGTTAGTTGTTACTACAGTTTTTTCCTATCAAAGATTTGACTTGCACAAGCAAATATCTGAATAGCATAAGCAAAGATCCAAATAGCACAAGCAAATATCTGACTTGCATAATCAAAATCCAACTTTTTATGATTTTGCCTAAACCATTTTATTTTTAATAACTATGATCTTTCTATTGTAATTTGATGAATTTTTCATCAATACACATGTTTTATAGTTATTAAATCATTTAATTAATATATTACATATGTGAATAAAAATATTTAAATTTGGATTAAAATTCTTGAAAAGAGTCAAAGCAAATTTATTGCTTAAATGTATATAAAAACTATAAACTAACACATGACAAAAATATTTACAAAACTAATTAAATATGCAATATTAATTAAAGGGCAGTTTTAAAAGTAATTTGACCATGCGTTGAGTTTATTATCTATGCCCAATAATGTTTGCCTACTTAATAGAACTTGTTTTATTTTTTTCTTGAAGTGTTTATAGTTTTTCTCACATTTTATATCAATACTTAAATCATTCCAAGAGATTGAACATTTAAAAGAAAATGAATCTTGACAATTATTGATGCTAAAAAGTGTTTTATTTCTTTTATTGATTTTGATGTAATTATTAAGAAAACTTAATGAACTTAATTCATGAATAAATTTGTGAATCATACATAAAGATTGATACTGAATAAAGTAATTTGGGGCCAAAATGTTATATGATGATCTTAATTGCGTTATGGATTCATGTTTTTCAATATAATTAAGTGTTCTAAATGCCCAGTTAAACATTTTTGCTAATGATGAACATTTTTGCGATGTGAGATTTTGAAAAAATGCACAGTAATTAATTTGACTTAAGACAAATGAATGAATTAGTTTNATTCTCTAATTAAAGAAACACATGGATAAATATATAAATATATATATATATATATATATATATATATAGTGCTATGACATTGCGAAAATGCTGATTGTGCTGCGAATAATGCTGCTTCGGGATGCTTTTATTCTCTTCTAGGCTTTATTTTACATCTAGAAAGTGCTTTTCAAGTTACTTTTAGCGAACCCAAGAGCTGATTTTGCTAAGACTGTCTGGGGAAATTATTATTTCAAGAACCAATCAATATGTGTAGATTGTTATATGTAATCACCTACTTTATCATTTAACAGTTAGATATACTAATATTCAATAAGAAATTACAATAAAATATTAAGCGCCTTATAACAGTCTCTTAGTTATATTTAGCGCCATTCTAACAGTTCAATTTAGCGTATATTCAGCGCCCTTATAATAGTTCATTTTGACAAATTTTGGAAGCCCCTATTTCATAAACTAATGCACCTATCTTGCTCAAACTTACTGCACAATTGAAGCATTGCATATCCAAGCTACATGCCAAGTTTCCTAATACAGTTCCTTGTGGTACGCGTAGATTTCTAGTAGTATTGTCTGAGAAAATGTGATTAATTTTTACTCTTTGTCTGCGATTCTCTAAAAAACTCATAATGAAATTTATTGCATTGACACTAAAACCTTCTAACCTTAATATTTCTTCTAAAATATCGAAATTCATTGAATTAAATGCTTTGCTTAAATCAAGTAAAGCAACCGCTGTAAACAAATTTTGATTTAAATTTTGTTTAATTTCTTCTGTGATTGATAAAATGGCATCAGATGTGCTGAATTTAGGTCGAAATCCAAATTGATTACTTGATAAAATTTGATTGTCATTGATAAATTTGTACATTTGTGTGGCTAGTAGTTTTTCAAATATTTTTGAGAAGGGGTGTGTTATACTAATTGGCCTGTAGTTCATGGGGTCTAGCAGGTCTTCTTTTTTATATAATGGTGAAATATCAGATTGCTTTAAAAGGGTAGGAAAGTCATTATTTATAATACTTTGATTAAATGCTACAAGCAGGTATTCACCAAAAATCAGAATTGGTTTTAATATATTGTCCATAAGCATTATCACAGACATACATACATTAGGTCATCTAAAGGAATTGTATGACTGTTTTGAATAACAATTCAAAGAGAAAATATTGGGCTGCATTTCTTTAGTAGAGTTAAAGTCTTAACTCTTATTTATGTTCCACTACCTATCAATGTATAAGCATTGGACGTCAAATGATATTAGCAAGAATAAATAAGATCTAAATTTATTGGGAAATGTTATAAATAGCATAAAAAGTTAAACAGAAAAATAAATAGTATAAATAAGAGATTCAAATTGGAACTAACATTAAGAAATAAAATATTCAAATGACATTGATGTCTAATAGATTAAATAATACAGGACAGTACTACAGTTATAGAAGTACGCAAACAAATCATTTCATTTTCACCATTCACAATATTTTGATAATATGGGACATGGAGGCAAATGCATTTCACAAAAAGATCAACAACAACTGATAGAAGCATCTGAACATGGTGAAGATTATATCACTGTTGCTCATGCCTTGGGTGTGAAGCATGACACAGCCTATCAAATTGTGAAGAAGAAAGCAGGTGGCACTTCCAACATGGTGGCACATGTTTGCAAGTTGTCAAACAGATACCTAAAATTCGTAATTCTATAATCCAAATGGTTGAGGAGAATCTGTGTATTACTTTAGTCAGCATTGCAAAAAGTATAAACAAACAGTCTAATATCCAGTTTTTGTGCAACATTGTCAGCAAAGTGCAGGAATTTGAAATGGAAAGACTGTTCATTATTATGGACAATGCCCCATGTCACAACAATATTGAGACTGTGATAGAAGCAAAATTGCCTGGTGATTACATGATTAAATGCCTGGTGCCCTATAGTTATGAACTGAACCCTATTGAAAATATGTTCAATGTAATTAAATCTAAACCTAGAGAACTGTTCAACCACTATGAAGATGAAATGATTGAGTGTGAAAGTAAAACAGCATTTTGGCACAGGAAACTGCAATGTGTAATCAATGAGAGCATTCCAGCAGTGAATTCTCAAAAAATTACTAATTCATTCTGCCATATTTAGCAAAAGTTGTACTGAAAGCTGTTAGAATGGAAGACTTATAAAAGAATCTAAGATTTTAGAGATTGTTTGTGTTTTGCTTTGCGCTGTGTTATTCAACTACAAATTAAATAAAATACTTAAATAAGTATAAATTCTAGTTCAGTGCAAGAAAAGCTTTCTTTTTTCAAGATTTTTAATGTTTTTATTGCTATGGTATTTTCTGAAATAAAGAGTTCAATAATTTTCTTTTAAGTGGTCTTTATGCCATGTTTTTGAAATAATATGTTATTTAAATGATTTAATAACTATAAAACATGTGTATCAATAATAAATTCATCAAATTACAATAGATAAATCTTAGTTATTAAAAATAAAAGGGTTTAGGCAAGGTTATAAAAAGTCAGATCTTTGATTATGCAAGTCAGATATTTGCTTGTGCTATTCAGATTTTTGCTTGTGCTATTCAGATCTTTGCTTATGCTATTCAGATATTTGCTTGTGCAATTCAGATCTTTGCTTGTGCTATTTGGATCTTTGATAGGAAAAAACTGTAGTACTGTTCCTGCTTAGCTGGGAGTTGGCACTCTTAATAGTTTAAATCTTCCTTGGTTTCCAAGTCAGATTTGTAGACATCACTGTTGTCTGTATAATAGCAATCATACTTCATGATGAGGTGCATTGTATGTTTAGAAGTGGTTTTTATATCCCCACATTGTCAACAATGGTTACAGTGTATTATATTTAGGTTGATGACCTTTGGTGATTTTTCCACTGTGGTTTGTTCAACTTTAATTGAGGTGCTTGGTGAGGTGGTTCTATTATTGGTGCTATCAATTTTATTTTAAAATATTTTGTGTTTGTTGTGTTGTTATTTTTAATTTGATTTGTGATTTGTTGATTATTATCAATTTGTAGTTTGGCTTCAACAGCCTTTTTAATGAGTGTACCTAATTTGTCTCCAGGACCACATTTCTGCTCAAATCAACCTCAAATAGGCAATAGCAAGCCATATGTGATGTGGGTGAAGAGGTCATGTGAAGAGCACTCTGTGCTTGATCTACTGAGCCTATATAACTGTTCAATTTGGAGGATGTATTCCTCTATGAAATGTTATTCAGTAGGATCTTATATTGGTTTCATGCTGTGGGGGCATGGAAATGATCATAGAAGTTTTGTAATATAAGACCATAATTGGATTTAATTTTATTATTAAGCAAGAGATAATAATTGTATGCTTTTCTGGTTTATTATGTGGAAAACTGAGCAAGGGCATGTTGTTTCCCTGCTTTCTGGATTGTGAAATGATGTTCATAGGAGAACAGCCATTCTTTGAAGTAGGGAGAGGTCCCATCAGCTTTGACTTTGATTTTATATGACAGCATTCTTAATTTCAAGTTATCAGCTAGAGCTGTAGGTGGTAGACTTGAGTGTATAAGTTTTTATCTGGTGTTGGCATTTCTAGGTCTAGTAGATGGTTATCAATTAAATTTATTTTTTTATCACAATTGACAACTGGTAAGGGGAGAAAATCATCCCTTGGAGGTGTTATGTTAGTCAATAGAGTCATTGGACTTGATTGTTGAGGAATTGTATGCATTGATGGGCTTAGGGTGTTAAATTCCCATTGTCACACAGGTTTTGTGTTTGGTGTCAGTTTGTTGAGAATTGTTGGAGTGTTAATTGTTTGAAAGCTTCTTAGCTGAGCAGCAGTATGCTTTACCTGTCTTTGTTTTCAAGCTTCTTGGGAAATTAATCTGCAGTCAGCTGCATGTTGTGGTGATTGCATTCTTCTACTTATTTTAGCAAGTTTTCATTATGCTACAAAATGTTGTCAGTGGCTTGTGCTGTGCATTGTAGGATTTCATTTTGTTTTTTGATTGATTTGTTCTCAATGGAAAGGCAGTGGTTTTGGGTTTTCATCTCTTTTAGTTTCCTTTGCATTCTTTCTGTTTTGAATTCATTAGTTTGATAGTTGACTAAGATTTTAGATTTATCTTCTCTGAGTAGTGTGATTTCAGATAGTAATTTTTGTTTTCTTCATGGTGCATGTCAAAGCTTCTACAGTTTTTGAGTTGCATCAATTCAATTTTTTCGTTGAGGGTTTTGATCTTATTTTTGAAAGAGTATATTTTTTTGATGAGTTCCTTTTGGAGTGGCTGTTGTATCATGATGGGGATTGTCTTCTAAGGCTGTTTTGCTTTTTTATGTTGTTTGTATTCATCATCTTCCTTTTGGTGTTTGCCAAGGGCCTGGCCAGGTAATAGCTTCTTGTAGTAACATGGTGCTTTGATTGGTGGGTAGCAGGATTGCTCTCTTCATAAAATTTTTTTTGGGAATGACTCATCTTTGCAATGAGTTAAGTGATGCTAGGCACTTCAGAACCAGTGTGGTTTCTTAACCTTGGGTAACTAGGACTCAATTTTCTTGAAGGTTCTTTCACCAGAATCCTTTTACTGAAGCACAGTTAATTATAAACATCACTTGCCTTTAGGAATCCTGCAGTTGTTGCTATGTGGCATCAGTATGAAAATCTGGTGTCTTCTGCAGCATGATTTGGTGATGTTGCAGTTACATAATTAACCTTCTCCAGCATGGTGAAACTACACCTAGGCACTAAGACAGTACAGGAGATCAGGTAAAGGAAGGGTGTTGCCACACTTGGCTGACCCAATACAGAGAACCTAATAAAAAGAGTTGCATCAAATGAGAGCATTAAGGTAAAATATGAGAGAGCCTATGAGTTCTTGGGTGCATAGTGTGCCCAATGTGCAAGTAGAACCTACACTCTGTGCAGTATCAGTTTGTGCAATTTAGGTGGGAGCAAAAAGAATTAAACAAATAACAAAATAAAGAGCAAGTGTAAGTTCCCTATCACTATACCTTATCAGAGTGCCAGGGAGTATACTTGTAAAGCTATTACCTGAACAAGGTGCCCTGACAAGTCCCTGGTGAATTTAGAAAAGCATTTTAATAAATAGCTAACATCAAAAAACAAGGTTAACTAAACTTTATTGAATGTTCTCTAACAAATGCAGAGTATTTAAAACATAAAAACAGGTAATCAGTAAACAAAAATTAGATAATTTGTACTGCAGCATATTATAAAAGAAAACAAGTTCCTCATGTGACCTTTTGTGTGGTAACAAATTTGATCAGCAGAACTGAACAAAAGAATTCAAATACTTAAAATTGCACAGTTTGTCCAATCTGACTTTACACAAAAGTGAGGGAAATACAAATAAATATATTATAATTACTGTACAATGAGGAATTATCTATTTTGTAAAAACAATGTAGAAAATGTCTCTCACATAGGTGGAATGACACCACAATATTTAGTATAACAGCCCATGATTGAATGAATTATCTTGATCACTGCAGAAACATGTATCACTTATCTGAAGAAATGCTTAACAAAATATTAAGATTAATTAATTAAGTTTCATAGAGTTGCTGATATTCCATAATTGGCATTAGTTTGCACCATCCAAAATCATCTCCATAATCACCACTACCATTCCCACTTTAGAATTTAGCTAAACATTTTCATTTAATAAACTTTGATAATTTCACATATTTAGAAAAGGAGAACCAAACTCAACTAAAAGTTTATTGCTAATGAATTCTATTACAACATAGTCTTTTTAATTGATTATGTACTGGTATACTAAAAAATACAAAAATCACTTACAGGTCTTATTAATCAATTTTTGATAATTCAGATGATTGCTAAAAATTTTAAATTTCTGTTTTGGGTTGTTTGTGTCAAAAGAGAAGCAAATGACTTTCAGCCAATATTTTTTGCAATATCCTTTTACAAATAAAATTTTAATATTTTCTAAGTGAAATTGAAATATATTGCACTATCTGAATTTTAGGTAAGAATAGATGTTTTTCTGTTTGCACCTTTCTAATTTAGGTGATGCTGACAAGAATGCCTTTATGTTTGCATTCTGTCACAACAGTTCTTAATAAAAGTTTGAAAAATAAGCTAAAAACAACACCAGGGTTGAATCAGCCCATCTAATTGTTTCTAGGGTTAACAAACTTTCAACTGTTTACATTTTCTGAATTTATAAAAGTAATTTTAATAAGCAACCTAATGTATTTGCTCATGATGACAGACTGTTACTTCAATCAACTATATAGAGGAAGATGGTGTTAAGTACAATCACTGAAAAATTGGATTCTTTGAAAACTGTCATTACAATTCCTGAAGTCTTTCCCGATTTACCAAAGTTGATTTATTCAATAGCAAAATGAAAATTATAAAGGCAAATATTTCAATTTTTCAAGTCCCAAACTTTATACATTTATTCAATATCTGAAGTTGTTTCATTTTCCAAATCACAATCCTGATCAACTTAAGCAAAAAATTATGAGTCAATTTTGAGAAATGAGACCTAATTACTTCAAATCTCTTATCTTGAATAATTACTATTTGCCTTTTACTAGGGCAATTGAGTCAATTTTGAGATATTTGATCTGAGTTTGAGTTTCTATATTTTGATTTTGAGTTCAAATATTTCTTGAAGAATATTCTGAGGTTGATTAAGTTTTTGAAATTTTAAGTTTCCTTTAAAAAATATTATTTTACAATAATTGTGAGTTCAATAATTGATTTTCTTCAATATTTTAAGGTTTGAGCATTAATGGACTTTCTTCAAAGTTTTTCTGAATGAGTTTTTTTGTACGAGTTTTTAACATTCCCAGTACTCAAAGCCATCTGTTAGTGAAACTGAATTTTTTGACAAAAGCTGTATTTAACGATTATATTTAATGACTAATAGGTAGCAAATGGTAAAATGAACCAGCAACCAGGGTTTTCGAGATGAGATCGAGATTCTCGACCGAGAATTGAGAAATTCTGTTTCGAGACGAGATTCGAGAAAAAAACCGAGAAATAAAAATTAGAGCAGGACAATTTCTAAATCCTTTGATTTTATTATAATAATAAATTTTAATAAACCACAGTTAAAAGTTGTCCTAGATAACACCACCCATTGGAATTCACTATTAGCCATGCTGCAAAGATTTTACGAGCTAAAAGATTCAATAAACTTTATTCTTAATGAAGACCTAACTAATTTTGATTGGAAAAAATTATTACGCTTATGCAAAGTTTTGCATAGATTTAATCCCAAAAATTAAAATGCCAAAGAAATAAATAACCAAATACTTATGACATATAAGAACAAATAATTAAAACACCAAAAAATAAAATCCCAAAGAAATAAAATACCAAATTAATGGAAGGCAATCAAATTCAAATGTGGCACTCCAATCAGAGTGTTGTTTATAGAATTTGTCAAAAGCAATAAGGGAAATCTAAAGATTTTAAAGGACAATTACTTCAATTGCTTAAAGAGTACAACAAGTAGTCGCAATATTTGCATTCTGTAAAGTGCATAAGATGAAAAAATAATTTTCCTAAATTGCATAAATCAGATACATGTATTATACAAACTCTATTGAAATTCTAAAAAAATTCCAATTAGGGATATATTTAATCACATTACAAATAACTAATGCCTTTGTTTAAGCATGACAGCTTTTAAAACAAGTCATAAAAAATGAATAAACTTCACTATAAAAGTATATTTATGCAAATCAATATTTTTTATTAAATAGTACTCTTTTGTACATAAATATATATCGCGCTCCTTGTAATTTGATTAAAATGCAAAGGTCATGAAATAATTTGATATTACACCCTCATGTAGCATGTTACTATTTAGCACAACCAAATTCTATAAACAACACTCTGATTGGAGTGCCACATTTGAATTTGATTGCCTTCCCTTAATTTGATATTTTAATTCTTTGGGATTTTCACTTTTGGCATTTTAATTCTTTGGCATTTTCACTGTTTGGTATTTTAATTCTTTGGCATTTTNGCTCCTTGTAATTTGATTAAAATGCAAAGGTCATGAAATAATTTGATATTACACCCTCATATAGCTTGTTACTATTTAGCACAACCAAATTCTATAAACAACACTCTGATTGGAGTGCCACATTTGAATTTGATTGCCTTCCCTTAATTTGGTATTTTAATTCTTTGGGATTTTCACTTTTGGTATTTTAATTCTTTGGCATTTTCACTGTTTGGTATTTTAATTCTTTGGCATTTTATTTCTGTCTGTTTTTGATCTTTTATTTCTTTGGTATTTTCATTATTTGGGATTAAAATTTTTGGCATTTTATTTCTTTGGGATTTTAATTTTTGGTGTTTTAATTTTTGGCCTTCTCTTTCTTAATCAGACAATTACACTAAAATCTTGAACCAAATCAAATTTAGCAACACTCCATCATGCTTTGCAATCAAAAATATTAAAACTTTATCAATAACATAGCAAGCAACTAGTAGGAGGGGTAGTTTTCATGTATTCTTTGAATTGGTAATCAAGAAGTCTTTGAAATTATAAGGCGCACTCAAAATGCTCATTTTACTTGCTTTTTGAGCCTTTTTCCCATTCAGAAAATTTTGAATTGAAAAAAAAAATATACTTTCATTTCAGTTTTATACTGCAGCATGTTTTGCAATCTCTTTAGCTTAACAGCTAAAATAGCAACAATATTTGCTTTCTTAGTTGAGTTATGAAAAAATCTTAGAAAGTATTGAATGTGGCATCAATTTCACAACTGCTCACTTTATTTATTAAAAAAGAATATTGAATTTAAAAAACTATCTGTACTTTCATTTCTGCTTTGTACTGCAGCATGTATTGAAATCAATTAGATATCTCTTTAGCTTAACAGCTAAAACAGCAATGTTAGTTGCTTTGTTAGTTGTATTATGAAAAAAGTCCTACAAAGTATTAAATGTGACATAAATTTCACACTTGCTCACTTTAGTAGTTTGAAAAAACAATTTTTAATTTCTTTTCTAAATATGGCTGATCCAAACTCTCCATGCCAAGTAATTTTTTAGAATTTTTATCAAACCAAATTTATAGCACAAAAAATTTTACGTAAGAACAGAGGTAACTATACTGTGTGATTCATAAGTCTCAGTCTCTAAAATTAAAATTAAACAACAGCAAGAATAAACTCAATAACAGAAAGAACAAATAAAAGTAAATAACAAGCAATTATAGTAACATATCATGGTAAATAACAGCAATTTCACAGCAACTGTTCAAAATGTTCACCATCTTGCTCCAAAGAACAGAATTCAACCCTTCTATCAGGATCATCTTCTCCCAATACTTGACTAAAATGATATTTGAAGGGTTTCATTTGTTCTTCTTTGAGATATCTGTGAACAGAACTTTGTGAAGTCATACACACTCATGCAGTTTCTCATTGATTTGTGCCATCATTCTCTTTTACAAAATTTATCACCTTTTCTTTCATTATTTCATCAGACTGTCTTCCTGATCATGGCTTAGTGGATAAGTTTCCAGTTTCTTCAAACTTCTGCTTTCAGTATTGCACTGTTGTCCTAGCTGGTGGTGCATGATTGAAATGTTGTTGAAATTCTTGGCAAGCTTTAGCCCTTCTCTGGTACACTACTGCATGGCTAATGATAAACACTCTATCTGTGAGAGATAATTGAATACTATCACCTGCTTCTGCCATATTGTAATAATGCAACTGATTTGCCTACAAAAAGAAAGTACATTAAAAAACATCAATAAAAAATAAGAAATAAACTACATTGATATGACAAAAGAAATAAAGTAGATTAATCAGTTAATAATAATTAATAGTATTGGGTTTGTTCTTACTGTTATTTAATTGTAATGTTAGAGACAGAGACTTATGAATCACATGGTATATTGGCTAAATTTTATATGAATATTATAGACTTATAAAGGTAACTCTCATTGAAAAAAATATGGCCCTTTCAAATTTTCAAGTCACTATGAAATACTTCAAAAATTGCTTCTTTATGTGCTAGTAATTGCATTTATGGATATTTTATGTAGGGTTTTCAGGAAAACTTCTAAAATAAAATGTATTTACATTAAACAAATTTTGAAATGGTATGAAATTTATAAAAATGATATATGTATGAAAGAAATATTAACTATTTTTACACTAGATTTTGATAATTTACTTCAAATTAAAAATGAAGCCCAAAATATCCTAGCATGCAAATTCAACTTTTGGGTTGAATGCACTTGCATAATATTTGAATATGGAAAAATTGAAAAGCAATACTCAAAGACTGATTTCCTAATCAAAATAAGAAAGTTATGGTTTTTCATCAAATCTAAAAAAATGGCTTATAATTCAACAATTTAAGCTGAAATGACAGCTCAAAGTAAAAATTTAATAGCAGAAATCAATTCAAAACAATCAAATTTAGGTAGAATGAGCAATTTTTAACAAAAAATCACCTTTGGAAGTGATTGAAAAATATCAACTTTCACAATACAATCTCTAGATTGACTTGCAATAATAAAGATTATCATATTTATGTAATTTGAGACATTTAGAATCCAAATATGACATTGGTTTTTTATTTTAAGCTGTAGTTAAAGAGCAGTTTTAAAAGAAATCTTGCAAATTTGAGTTTTCACATTTAATTCATTGAATGACAGTGAAAAGGCTTCTAAATCTAGAAATTTAATGCCAGAAACACATTTGACAGTTTTTAATCAATCTAGAGACATCAATCTTTATTGAGAAATAGTAGTCAATGCTCCAAAAAATTTTATTATCAAAAAACCAGTATATTCAATAAACATGGCAAATTCTCAAAGAAATTGACAGAATAGATCACAGATGTTAATAAATTGGACTAAAATATAAATGAATTTTCAAGGTTTATCCATAATATCCATTTTCATTATCAATAATATTGTAGAGTCACTCAGGGCCTCTTTTTGTTTTACTTTAATTTTTAGTGAACTCTAAAATCAATTTGGTGCTATTCTTTTAATGAATTGTTAATTTTGTCAATTTTTGATTATTTTGAACCTAAGTTTCAAACTTAATGATTGTCACCTCAGAGCTTTTGTATTACATGTAATTGCTCAGTTAATCTGTGAGGGAAACTAACTTTTGTAAAAAAATGTAAATATTTACCTACTTTTTGTATAAATAGGGCATATGATTGTAAGCAAACTCAAAAAAAAAATTTTGTTCTTGCTGGATACCATTTGCTTTTTATTTTTATTATATTTCATTAACCATTTTAGCTCTGGTATGAATTTTATAATAATGAAATAGTAAGATCCAGTGATAATGTAGGAGAACTCGTCTGTGCCTGGGCTATAACTTGCTCCTTGACAGATGTGAGCCTATATTATGGTCACTTTAGGGCTACATATAGGTATAGGAAATAAAAGGACTACTATGTAATGATTGAACATGCACAAATTAAAACACACCTCAAATAAACTATGCCATTGGCAAACATGAATATGTGGTAACTACATGTTTATTACTATCTTATTGTAACATCCTCCACCTAGCTTATTACGCCGTGTCTAATTACTGATAATGAATCCTCGGTAAATTGCGGGTGAGGTGTTACCAAGTTGTTGAACCATCAGACCTTCCTCTCTTATTAACTAGTTATGTTAATTAAATAATTGAGTATTAACCATCACTGTTTAGGTGACAGAGCAGTATGACGTTTCCTCTTCAGTTCTTCCATGGGCTCCTGCCCGAAGCTGATCTCCACAAGA